>MDKJ01242777.1:0-44547 GCA_005239525.1 Nicotiana knightiana
AAAGCACATAAAATGCAAGGGATATAATGCTTAAAATCACGAATTCTAGCCACTCATCAACATTATAATAGTAGGTGACATACTTATAAACGGGGTCTTTTCCTAATCATCCAGGTTCATCTGTATTTGGTTGTACCAGGAGTATGCGTTGAGAAAAATGAGAATCTCATGGCTGGCCGTGGAATCCATCATATGATCGATATTAGGCAAATGAAAAGAATCCTTAAGGCATGCTTTATTCAGGTCTTTATAATCTACACACATTCTAAGTTTGTTTCCTTTCTTAGGGACTACCACTACGTTCGCTAATCATTCGGCATACTTTACTTACTGGATGGATCCTATTTTGAGAAATTTGGTTACCTCGTCCTTGTTGAAGGCATGCTTAACCTCGGACTGGGGCCTTCATTTTTGCTTCACCGGATGAGACCTCGAGTGCAGGCTTAGCTTATGGGTAGTGATTTCTGGTGGGATCCCTGTCATATCCAGATGGGACCAAGCAAAGCAATCCATGTTAGCTAAAAGGAATTGAATAAGTTTTTTCCTGAGCTCGGGGGTTAATCTCGTGCCCAGGTATACCTTTTGTTCGGGAAGATGCTCGATCAGTATGACCTGTTCGAGCTCTTCGACCGTTGACTTGGTGGCTTCGGAGTTATCGAGGATTATGAAGGGTCGAGGATCCAATAGTCGGCATCCTCGTCAATCCCTAGTGTATGTTGGCCTATTGTTTTCCCTTCGAATCCGATCCTTTTGTTGATGAGAGTGCCAATATTGGTATCACTTCGTCGACTACAAACATCTCCTTAGCGGCGGGCTGCTCGCCGTAAACTGTTTTGTCTCCCTCTGGCGTTGGGAACTTCAGAACCTAGGGAAAGTTCGGGGGTACTGCCCTCATGTTATGGATCTATGGCCTTCCGAACAGGGCGTTATATCTCATGTCACCCTCGATCACATGGAACGTTGTTTCTTGGATGGTTCTGGCCACGTTCACTGGCAAAGTTATTTTTCCTTTGGTGGTTTTACATGCCATGTTGAAGCCGTTAAGTACTTGGGCTATGGGCACAATTTGATCCTGCAGGTCGGACTATTCTACGACCCTCGATCGAATAATGTTGGCCGAGCTACCTGGATCAATCAAAACACGTTTAACTTAATTTTTATTCATAAGAACAGATATTACCAGTGTGTCGTTGTGGGGATGTAAGATCCCCTATGCATTCTCGTCATTGAAAGACAAGGTCCCTTCCGATACATAATCCCGAGTCCGCTTTTACCTTGTGATCGACACCTTGGTGCGCTTAAATACGGGCCCCTGAGGAATATCGACCCCTCCAACAATCATGTGGATTACGTGATAGCGGCTCCTCTTTCTCATTCTGTCTGTTTGAATCTCTGTTCTTGACGTGGTTCTTAGCCCGATTGCTTAAGAATTCTCGAAGATTCCCCTCGTTGAACAAACGGGCTACCTCCTCCCTTAGCTGTCTGCAATATTCTGTTATGTGACCATGGGTTCCATGATACTTGCATATTTGATTAGGATTTCTCTGGGCTGGATCAGTCTACCGAGGTCGAGGCCACCTGGTGTCTTTGATGCGCCCGATGGCTGATACAATAGCTGACGCATCAACGTTGAAGTTGTATTCCGATAGTCGCGGTGCTTATTTGGGCTCGACATTCCTGTCAAAACACTCTTACTCATGAGCCCTCGTGAGCTCTAACCTCGATCATTTCTTCTATCACCTCGAACGGGGTTGTGTCCAGGCTCGTTATTTCTCCGATCTCCACCGTATAACTGATATCAATCTCTGTTTGACCGTGGTTCCCGATCAATATCCCTTTTAACTCTGTCGACGGGCCCGATAGGATTAACAGACCCGGAAGGAGTTCCCAATTGGTCATCTTCGACCCTAATCTTTGACTGGTACCGGTTATGTACATCGACCCAAGTGACAGCTGGGTATTATATCAAATTCTACTTTAATTGTTATGAGGCCACCGAGCTTCGTATGTTTAGCCCTTGAGTGAAGTCCTGAATGGCCCAATCATCGGCAACCAGGGGGTAGATCCATGCTTTCCATTTGGAAGCGAGATACGAACTCTCTGAACATCTCGTTGTCTTTCTGCTTCACTTTGAAGAGGTCTGACTTCCTAGTCTCGACCTTTATGGCTCTGACGTGTGCTTTAACGAAGGAATCTACGAGCACGGAAAAAGAATCAATGGAGTTGGGTGGCAAATTATGGTACCATATCATCGCTCCCTTTGATAAGGTCTCCCTGAATTTCTTCAGCAGTACGGACTCGATCGCATCGTCCTCTTCATCGTTCCCCTTAATTGCGCATGTGTAAGAAGTGACATGCTCGTTGGGGTTGATAGTTCCGTTATGCTTGGGAATTTCTGGCATGCGTAATTTCTTTGGAATGGGTTTAGAGACGCGCTCAGGGGGAAGGGCTTTTGCACGAACTACTTTGAATCCAAACACTTCAAAACCGGTGGTGCGCCCGGAATTTGATCATCTCAAGAGTTATATTTTTCTACTTTCTTGTCATTTGCTTCAATCTTCTTCTCCCCTGATTCAATTCTCTTTGTCAGCTCCTCGAGCATCTTCATGATAGCGGGGTCGATCCCTGATTCATTTCTGTTTGATCTTCTCGGCACAAGTTCGGCCCTATGAACAACTTGTTGCGATGGCTCGGGATCGACCCTGCTCGGTGCATGGTTCTGATTTTGGAGTTGTGCTATTGCAGCTTGTTGAGACAGCAATATTTCTAATATTATTTGAATGCTGATTCCGCTTTCTTCGCCGCCTTGGCATTCTGACCTGCTGATCGAACGTCTCTGCGGACGCTATTTTCGAGTTCGACGGCCAGATTTTCATTAATGGAAATTTGGTAATTGACGTCGATGGGGTGTGCAACCGTAACTCCATCGAGGTTAACTGGAGGCACGTCATTCCCTGGGGCGGCTATGTTGTCATCTTTTCCATGAAAACCAAGGCCATTGTCGATGTGTGTGGGTACTGCTTGAGAGTTCGACATGTTGATCCTGAAATGAAAAACGCTTACAAGAAAAAGTGTAAAACAGTGTGTGTTACAAAAATTAGTACCAGGCAATCACTATTATCCTTAGCCCCACGATGGGCGCCAAACTGCTTACCCTTTAAATCAGATAACAATTAAATTTATAAGTGATTTTAAGGATATGTGATTTCACTTGGCACAAACTGAGAAATATGTAAATTGATATTAAAAATTGACTGTAAATAAAAACAGAGCAAACCAAATATGATGCGAGACTTTGGCCCTCGAGCTATGTCTCCCTCGAACCAAATGAATATGCTATTGAAAAGTATGAACTGAACAACAGAGTATGAAAGCTTAAGAGAGAAAATGTAATATATTGCTTTGTTATGCGTGAACTAATGTTTACAAAACGATTAGAACCCCATTATATAGCAGAGGAGTTCTACTTATGGTACAATTCTAAATACTGTAAGAAATCCCGTGATTGGAGGATTATCCGACCTCAACTTGATATGTGTTGAGATTCCACCGAGATCCTCGCTCGACCTCAGATATTTCAGCTTACCGTTACTTGACCAGGTAAACCCCCTTCGGTCCTACTCGATCTCTGTTTCGCCCGGTATCGACCTTGCTTGATCGTCGTCCTTGACCAGTCATTGAATTAAGGGCTTGGCAACCTGACTTCGTGTCATGGTCCGATATGACATGGGGTCGAACCTTGGTCTGCCGCCCCGGTCTCGATTAACTATACAAAAAGGGCAAGCTCGATTTTGACCGTATACATAAAAAATCTTACAGATTTTTGGTGCCTGGCATGTAGGAAGATCTCGATTGATAAGAAGAGGAAAGCAAAAAGAAATATATTAAATGAGAAATAATATACTCCGTCTATTTATTTATTTATTTATTTTCCTTTTTTGACTTCGCACGAAATTTTAAAAAGTTAAAAAAAAGGATTTCTAAAACTTGTAATTATAAACATGTCATAGTATTATTTGTAGATACAAGAGTAAAATATTTTGACCTAAACATGCCATGATATTTGTGTGATTAACTATTAAAACTTATCATTAAGATAATATATTATTTTTTAGGAACGAACTAATAAGGAAATAATGCCAACAAAATGGGACGGAGGGACTTATTTGTGTTTGACAGAGTAAAATATTTTTCAAATCGTTTCGCCTAATGGGATCATCATGGATGAGTGGAAATTTTCCCTCTATACGTCTTCCAATCGTTATTTTAAAAAAAAAAAAAAATTCATATCACTTAGCTCAATCAACATCTGTACATTCTTCTAGATGTTTAGTATTCACAATATCATTGAAACACGGTCCTTATACCATATACTACTCCTTGTACGATTATCAATTGTTACATGTTTTAATATTATAAAAAACTAAACACTAGCGCGTATGATCAATGCTTTTCTAATGTAAAACATTCATCTTTTCCCCCTAGTGTGACGCCTTTATTTTTTTAATTTAAATTGGTCTCCAATGATTGTTGATGTGCAAAAAGTTGCAGTTTGAATGTGGCTTTCCAAACTTTATACATGATCATTGAGAAGAGACTTCTGCTGTTAGTTCTAACCAAAATTCTAATATACAAGGTGATTGGGGGAAGGGGGTCATATATATATATATATATATATGATGTGAGAAGGCTTGCTTCTTTTGATTCTGAAAGATGGAAGGTTCCAACAGTCCATGTTAACAAGTCCTTTAACTTGATTGGGCAATCCAGCAAAAGAGTCGAAGACATGGACCGTATCAAGACTGTGACTCAAGTTGGCCAATTTATCAGCATGTCAATTAGCTTCTTTGAAGCAGCGGCCGATTTCAAATCCATGTTCTTCAATTAGGTCCAGGATTTCACTAATGATGTTGGTGGTCTTCCAAGATACCTTCCATTCCCTTTTAATGCACTTAGATATGAGCAATGAGTCAGTTTTCCCCATGGCTATTTCAAAGCCATTATTAGCACACCATTTGAGGCCAAATAGAATTGTTGTAGCTTCATCCATATTGCTAGTACCAGGCCCTATGGGAATTGAGTAGGCAAAAATGACAAATTCTTGGTTATTCCTGATAAGTCCTCCTCCTCCACAAATGCGTTGTATGCAACTTCCATCACTGTTAAGCCTCATCTTTTGAGCACTAGGTTTGATCCATGTGACCATTGTGCTAGTCTTCTGCTCCAGTAGAACTTCACATGCTTGACATATATTGTGTCGATCGTCCCCTACATTATCTCTTCCAAATATTCTTTTCAGTACTTGTAAAAGAGTTGATATTATATTAGTTTTTGTTTTATAAAAAGATGGTCTGATGTTTCCAGATTTTTTGGTGCATCTTGACTTCCATAGCTCCCACATATGAACAAAGGAAGTCTCCTTGTGATGAGTCTGGCAATGGGATTGTGATTCTTAATAATCTACCAAGGGAGGAGTTGTATTTTGAGTTTCCTTCTACTATAGTCAATCCCCAGAGGTCCAGCAAAATAACTCCAAATTTTGTTAGCATGATCCCCTAAACAGAATAGCTGATCAATGTTCTCAATTCTAGTATTCTGGTTGTTGTTGTTGCAGCATTGGAAAATGGTGTTAACTTGGATCCCAAATCTAAAACATATTTCCTCTGTAGATAATTTATCATGTATGGCTCTCCGGTTAAGGAAAGAGATCTTGAAGGGGATATCCTTATACCAGACAAAGTTAATAAAATTATCCAGATTTTTTCTCTACCTGAAGGTGTCCCAAGCTGAGCCAATAGAAAATTTTCCAATAGTAGATGGTGTCCAAATGACTCTGCCTCTCTTTTTTTTGTCTATTTTGATATTAAGAGCCTCTTGATCTTATCCTTTGTTTCATCATCTAGTTGAGTTTAGAACTTATTCTAATTTCATGAGCCATTACTGATGATATCCTTGACCTTAATCTGGTTGTAGCTAGTCATGCCAGGAAGCAGTTGCTGTAAAGGACCAAAGCCACTCCAGTCATCATATAAAAAAGATACCTCTCCATCACCTATATTCCAAAGCATGTTGCTTTCTACATCTTCTTTAACGTTGCACAAAGTTTTCCAACTTTGAGGTTAGTCACCAATCCTTTGAGCTACAGAGCGATGCTCATTATTAAAAAACTTGGCTTCCATGAATTCTTTCGAGAGGAAGTTGTTAGCCAAGTTTTCCTATACTAAGTCTCTCTTTCTCAAGTAGAGACCAAGTCAAATAGGCGTGAATGAATGTTTGCAACCATTAATTTCAGAAAAAAAAGCAAAACCAATGTTAAATAATAAACACTCAACCATAAACAAACATTAAATTAAATACCCATTAAGTTTACACACTAGAGTTCGGTCACAACCCTAGTAAAAATCTAGCTACTCATGCTTAAAATGGAAGAAATAAAAGAAGAAGTGATAATTAAACTCATATTGCTAATTAAATTGATAAAATCTATGTTAAGATAGCTCAAAATATGAAAAACTACTAAAAAGAGTAAAAGGAAATGGCTACTCTAGCAGCTGATGTCAAAAGTTGACCTAAGAATGTGAAACTCATCTATTTATACAGGGTTGAAAATTTCGGACAAACAATTTCATGTGTGGTCCGCACTTTTCTTCAACTTGACAGGATTGAAAGTCGACGGCCGCATTATTTTGATATGCGACCGCAATGCACTCTTTCTACGGTCCACACAATTGTGACTGCAGTCACATCTTGCTCTTCTACGGTCCGCACAATTGTAATTGTGGCTGCAAAACTGTTCTTCTACGGTCGCACAATTCTTGTGTGGTCCGCACTTTTGATGGACTTAGAATGCATATTCTTTGAACTTTGCTCCTGACCCAGCTTTTGCGGCCGCACAATTCATGTGCGGACCGCACTTGCACCAGACTCTGATGGATTTTCCATCATAACCTACGGCCGCAGACGATATTCTGCAGTCCGCACTTTTGAGCTTTTGTGCCTTTTATGTCTTTGAGGGTGTGGAGGTCGAGGATTAAGGTAGAAGGTTAGTGGGTAGTTTTTAGTTGTTCACCGATAGTCTTAGTATCATGCATGTCCCTTCATATTCTTAGATTTTTATTACATTATGTGGTTTTATTCGCCTCAACTATTGTATTCCTGGTTGCTATTATTTGGTACTACTTATCCTTTATCTCTCCTTTTTTCTTTTTTCTTCCTTCTTTCTTCCTTCCTTGCTTTCTTCTTCTTCTTATTTCTCTTCCTGAGCCGAGGGTCTATTGGAAACATCCTCTCTACCTGCATTAGATAGGGGTAAGGTCTGCGTACAAACTACCCTCTCCAGATCCCACCTGTTGCGATTATACTGGGTTTGTTATTGTTGCTGTTGTTGTTGTTGTTGTTGTTGTTGTTGTTGTTGTAACAATTATGAAGATCAAAGGGGAAGATATGAAAGTTTGAAAGAAGTTGATGATAGCTGGGAAGTTCGAATGTAGAAGCTTGATCGGAAATTGGAAAAAGAACAGAAGATAGAAGCTTTTATTGGGGAAGTACGCAACGCTTCACATTCGCAGACAGCTAGCCGTTGGTTGACATGTGTCTGAAGTCAGAACGACAAGATTGATGGGAAGTTTCGACTTCTTCGTCGTTTCGGTCGTGACGTATGAAGGAAGGAACCAGGGTTCATCTATCGTTTCTCATCGTTTCGACAAACCTACTCTCTGAAAAACGAGGGGATTATCTGTATACGGGTAAAATCGGTGCTAGCGAGCACCCCAATTTTCCATGGAGGAAACAAACCAGTGATATAACTACTCGGAATCGAGATCGAAGCCATAATTCTCTCACACTAAGGCCCGGACGAAGCACTCACCACCGGGGCCATCGAGACAATGCCCCCCGAATCCGTTTCAGGCTCCAAGACCTCGGAAGGCACAATCAAATGGTTGCTCACAACTAACGAGGGGCCGTGGTAGCCACGCCCAACCGAATATCACGGCATGGATCTCGACCCGTATCATCAGCTGATAAGTGATTTACGAAAAAGAAGATTTTTACCTTAAAAATGTACTTAGGGTAAAACTGCCTTACTATATAAAGAAAGTTTATTATTCAATAAACACACTGTAACACGCATATCAAGGAAATATAAATTTGTTTTCTCTGTTTCTAAGCTATTCAAAGGTTCTTATTCTTGTTCATTGCTTTTCATATCTATTTTGGCTACGAATCGAAGGCAAATTAGTTGTTAAGCCCACAACCGAGCCGGGATTCAATACTAGTAATGATTTGGCTATTTATTCTATCTTTCATTTGCTTATCTAACATTATTGATCACTTGTATCGGATTAATACACATACCTTAATACCGTGTATAAATTCAATTGTTATCCATTTTAGGGATATATATATATATATATATATATACACTTTTCTACATGATCATCTAAGAAATTTCTCAAGTAACTCTGGAACTTAGCTGATTCGGGTATATATTCCTCTACACTAAGCATATTGTCGTAGAATAAATATACTAATGAAAAATTATTATCATGATCGAAGAGATTTGGTTATATGATGAGCTTTAGGGGACTATTCTAAAACTAATACATTCAATATCCTTAATTAATTCCATCCAAATACAGTACTCATAGCAACATTTGTAGGTTCAAGCTATGACGAATAAATTTTGCTTTGGCTATGGAATTTATCACATCTATTTTCCTTTTTCTTGTTACATTCTTTGATGATGAGGTGGATGAAGAAGAGATGGCTCGGTGAAAGCGTACGACTGCGCCTTGCTGTTACTCTAGCCGGCTTAGGCATGTTTGAGCCAATTAAGTGAGGAAAATTGAGCCGAGCTCTCGAGCCGCGAATTTTGAAAGTGGCTTGATCGTAAGCCACAGCTGCATCCTCCGGTGTCTCATAAGTTCCTAACCACAGTCTTACACCTCTCCTATCGGGGTCTCTCATCTCGACCAAAAACGTCCCCCATGGCCGTCGTTTAACTCCTATATACCGCCTCCAATCTTGCACCGCATTTTTCTCACGCGCCACCGTAGGCCCCTTTATTTCCTCCTGGGACCTCCCTTCGAGATTTGGTATTGTTTCCTCAAAGTTTTCCTCCAATAGGGAGGCGTCCAAGCTATTTTCTGCTGAAGGGGAGCTGCCAAAACTTGAGCTAGGACTATCAGGCAATGCGTTACTTGAACTCACCGATCCGGGTTCTTTTAGGGATTGATAGACTTGTCAAGATCCTAATTAGTATATATAATTTATCATCAAATATATCCGTGTGTGTAAATTGATTCATCGACTTATAACCACTCAGATGCATCGTTGAATATTAAAAACAAAATGTCTCGACTTATATCAATTAATCTGGTATAATTGATTCATCGACTTATAACCTAGTGATGAATGAGTGTAATTCATTAACTCTTGTCACGACCCAAATTTCCCTCCGTTGGGTATCGTGATGGCACCTAGTCTTAGGGACTAGGTAAGCCTAACAGTTAAAGAATAACAACAATAATAAAAGAAGGCTAGCAGTCTCGATATAGAATCTCAACAGAATGTACAAACTTTTCCAAAAATCGGTAGTACAAGCCATAAGCTCTACGAATCTTCTACAACTTCTAAGTACAACTGTTTGGAAATAGATACAATAGTGTATGAATAATAAATACAAAGAAGGTGACTCCGACGCCTGCGAACGCAGCAGCAGGTTACCTTGAGTCTCCTCGGCAACCATCCACACAGCTACTACAATATATACTTGGATCTGCACACAAAATGTGCAGAACTGTAGTATGAGCACACCATAGCGGTGCCCAGTAAGTATCAAGACTAACCTCGGTGGAGTAGTCACGAGGACTAGTCAAGACACCACTAGTCAAGGAAAAACTGGGGGTCCAAAGCAACATTATGCGATCGCGAATCATCTATGCGATCGCATAGAAGGAAACCATATGACAGGTTTAATAGTTCAAAAATAGGGAAAATAGACCCGGAACCTATCCGAAACACACCCGAGGCCCTCGGGACCCCGTCTAAATGCACAAACAAGTCTTGTAACCTAATACGGACTCGCTCGAGGTTCTAAATCACATAAAATAACACTAAAACGACGAATCAAACAAAAAAAATCAATGAAATTCCTCAAAACTTCTTTAAACATCTTTGCATTTAAGGTCCGAATCACGCCAAACAAAGTCCATTTCATACCAAACTTCGCAGATAACACATATAAATCATATCCAACCTGTACCGGGCTACGAAACCAAGATACGGGCCCGATACCATAGGTTTCACATAACATTTTATTTTCAAAAACCTTTATATTTTTCAGAGAATAATTTTCTTTAATAATTTATTTCTTGGACTTGGGACCTCGGAATTCGATTCCGGGCATACGCCTAAGTCCCATATTTTCCTACGGACCTTTCGGGACCGTCAAATCGCGGGTTCGGGTCCTTTTACCGGAAACGTTGACTGAAGTTAACTTTATTAAATTTTCTAATACAAAATTATCAGTTTTTCACATAAAGGATTCCCGGCTACATGCCCGGGATGCACACGCAAATCGAGGTGAGATAAAAGGAAGTTTTCACGACCTCGGAACACAGAATTAGCTAGAAATATACGGGATGACCTTTTTGGTCATCACATCCTCCCCCTCTTAAACAAACGTTCGTCCTCGAACGTGCTAAGATTCACCTTGAACTCATGCAATCGCTGATGGTATACTTCCAACATATAGTCCGATGAAACAATCACAACCGCAATATAGCCTTCACATCACCACCGATAAACCTCAAATCTCTACTTCTCACCCTTTACTCATTTACAAAATACCCGATTCTAAATCCATATCCGGTATTAGCCTCAATCAGCTGCATTGACTCATGACTACACACACAAGGCATGACCACACAACATAGCACATTATTAAACACCCGAATAACCAAGCCACAACTAACACCACCGGGCACACATTCCGCAACTAAACTAAAGAAACACATAAGAAATGACTGAATATGAAAATAGAAACATATAAAAGAACCATCAAACAAGCCCACAGGCACAACTCTCTATCAATACCGACTCCCCAAAAGCAATATAACAAGGAATAAGCAAAGCATATGAACAAATCACAAGGATTCCATCCTGATAAAATTCTACCGCGGTACTCAGCCCGGTCCAAACATATCGAATCACAAATATCATGAGGACCTCGCCCTCAACTCTGAATCACATACCAAAAATATATCATACCAATTGAAATTCCTCCACTAATTCATCTCAGCTGATAAAATCATAATGCTAGCTGATCTCACATCTCGATGGAATATCAAATCATAACTCGTAAACAAACTACTCAGGAAAATCACTTAAAGTTTACCACGAAGAACAACAAGGACTCACTTCCAGTCTCACCACTATCAAGAATGAAATAAACAACGATAGACACGGGCTACTACTCATAGAATATCCCAACAGCAGCAAACACAAAATGGAGTGCAAAACATGGAACTCACTCATAAATGAAACGACAAATAAGGGAACCTGTCCCGACAAGCAGAACTATAATGAAATACAATTGATGCCCGCTGTAACACATAAAAAAATGCATGTGTGATGATATCTGGCACAACGACCTCTATTTTACTATATGAAACACAAAAATGGGTCGGGCCTCCCCCTTTTAAGCGCCATTTACTCACCTGAATACCCTGCTACCATACACCTACCTGAATCCTGGGACAATCTCTCACCCTGTGGCTAACATATCCACACCGAAAACAATCTCACTGCCGTCAAGGCTGTGGAAAAACACACTACGAACCCTATAAGACCCATGAGTACCTGAAATTCCATGCGAAACTGGTAATGCAAACTGAATTGGTTGACCCACGAAACTTCTACCGTGTCGTACCTTGCCTCCATAATACGGACCAGTAGATTCCTCAGATCTACAAGGCCTCATTGCCTCCCTGAACTCTCTCCCTGATCTCGTTTGTCCTCTCGCTCCCGGTCCCACGTGCACTCTAACCGGCGAGCGATCCCTACTACCTGCTGAAATGAGGTATCCTACTCTAACTCTTGAGTCCCGCTAAACTGAATATCATGCCTAAATCTCCCAAATGACTCTACGGACTCATCTCGTAACTGAAGAAACCAAGCAAAGTGTTGTCTGGCCAACTCACTGAATCTAACGGCATGCTCCAATTGTGACATAGCACCCTGACGCAACTGCCCAAACTCCGCGCGCCGTACATCTTGAAGGAACTAAGGTGCAACCTCCCTCAAAAAATCTTTGAAAACTGAACCCATGCTAGTTAAGCTACCTCGGCCAGGTTACCCCCAACTCATATGTCGCCATCACTGATCAATCTACTACTCTAAAACTAAAACGTGACAAAAGCAATCCCGCTAGTCTGCACAATACCCGAAGTACGAAGAATATAGTGACACATCTCCAGGAAACGTTGGGCACCATTTGTCGCCAATCCACTGAAAGATAGAAGGGTTGTACTTCCAGTACCGCTCAATTCCAAGGTATTCTTCCTCCGATGCTGCTACCCCGACCATGGCTGAACTGAAACCAGATGTCGTGCTGTCATGACAATGGGTACCTGGCCAATGTGATCTCGATGCTCTTGAGTGTATACAGTGGGAGTCTGAACCCCTCCCCTGATCTGTGAAGAAACTGGTGAACTAGAATCAACACTGCCTGAGTCAATGCACCACTTATACTCAAAACTGCGCTCAGGTCTCCTGAAGTACGGGGTAGCAACATGCAGCCCCAGTACCTGTCCCCCAACTAGAACTACTGGCGACTCCTCCACAACTGCTCTGGTAGGCATCTTAACTGCGACACGTGCTCCTCGTTGGCCCTTGTCTCTGACCCTTATGTCACTTGCTTCGGGGTAACATCATCAGGAACCGTCGTTCGTGTCCTCACCATCGGTGAGAGAATGGAACGATAATTTAAAATTTCAAGATCAATAAACTCGCACGATAGGAATGAAGGAAGTGAAATTGTCCTAATAGTTATGTAGCCTCTTGAAGATAAGTATAGATGTCTCCGTACCGATCCGCAAGACTCTACTAAACTCGCTTATGACTCGTAGCACCTATGAACCTAGAGCTCTGATACAAACTTGTCACCACCCAAATTTTCCTCTGTTGGGTATCGTGATGGCACCTAGTCTTAGAGACTAGATAAGCCTAACAGTTAATGAATAACAACAATAATAAAAGAAGACTAGGAGTCTCGATATAGAATCTCAATAGAATTTACAAACTTTTGCCAAAACCGGTAGTACAAGCCATAAGCTCTACGAATCTTCTACAACTTATAAGTACAACTGTTTGGAAATAGATACAACAGTGTATGAATAATAAATACAAAGAAGGTGACTCCGACGCCTGTGAATGCAACAGTAGGTTACCTTGAGTCTCTGTAACCATCCACACAGATACTATAATATATACCTGGATCTGCACACAAAAATGTGCAGAAATGTAGTATGAGCACACCATAGCAGTGCCCAGTAAGTATCAAGACTAACCTCGGTGGAGTAGTGACAAGGACTAGTCAAGACACCACTGGTCTACAAGATAAATGACATGAATGTAGAAATGACTGAACGTTACATCTATCTAAGACTTCACGGAATAATTTAAAACAATGACAATACAAAGGGGAAGGAAATTACAAAAATCAATCACGAAACAACACAAAAATACCCAGAAAGATGGACAACAAAACGAGCCAAACCAAAATGAAACACTATACAATAGAGAACACCAATAACTCAACTCTACATCGGTTTGTTCACATCGGGCCTTAGCCATTAAAATCCATAAACTGGTGGAATTCTTTAAACAATAGTTCATATGAAAAACTTCTGTAAATAAAATCGTTTTAGTATGAAAGAGTTTCCTTTGAAAACATACTTTCTCCAAAAGTAGATATAAGTATATTTAATAGAGAGAATTACGTAAAACATAGTTTCTTTCAAAATACGAAACTTCTCAAAGATGTTTTCCCAATAAATGACTTCCAAATATCATTTTAGGCAAGACTAGTGCTTTTCAAATATACCTTCGATGTATAAGTCATTCAATTATAATCATTTCAAACCATTGCTTTTTCAATAATACTTTTCAATAAAATCCCTTGATCAAAATCTCCTCGAGATTTATCCACCGGAATTCAGTCTGTAACTCAGAAATTACCATGCCGTACAGGAGGAATATCAAATCTTTCCAATAAATACAATAAGAGATCAGTAGGAATATCCAAATTTAGAACAACGAAATAAAATGCAAAGACAAGTGCACGTCATCACCTTTCGTGCTTTAACTCTCATCCTCACCAAAACAAGTGCACGACATCACCCTTCGTGCTTTACTCTCATTCTCACTCAAATAATTGCACGGCATCACCCTTCTTGCTTTACTCTTATTCTCACCAAAACAAGTGCACAGCATCACCCTTCGTGCTTTACTCTCATTCTCACCAAAACAAGTGCACGACATCACCCTTCCTGATTTTACTCTCATAACATGGCACGACATTATCCTTCGTGTTTTAATATCATAACATGGCACAAAATTATCCTTCGTGCTTCAATATCATAACATGGGATGGCATCGCCCTTCGTGCTCTAATACTCTCATCCTCACATACACGACATCACCCTTCGTGCTTTACACTCTTCCTCACCCAAACAATATCAAGAACAATAGTTTGTCAAGGAAAAACCAACAATATGACCCATAAATCACCACATCCCGACAAGGAATTCAACAATACAAACAATATCATTAACATCATAACCAGTAATAGAAACCATCACATCCCGGCAAGGGAGTCAAGAGTACAAACAATATCATTAACAACATAAACAGTAATAGAAACCATCACATCCCGGCAAGGGAGTCAAGAGTACAAACAATATCATTAACAACATAAACAGTAACAGAAACCATAACATCCCGGCAAGGGAAACAGCTATAACTAATCTCACCTACACAGTTAACTTCACAGAATAACACTCAGCTTAAACAAAGGCCCAGTAATAGGCAACATCAAGGGAATATCAACAACATAAATGTTTATCAACTAGAGCTAAGTAGCACTTAAGGGGAAAATCATATAAGTCACAATGTAAGACTCACGAGTATGCTTGACACTCAAGAACGGATGTTCCAACTACGGTTAAACGACTATAGGGCTAGATGACACTAATTATAGTCAATTAGGCAAGTTAGGAAGAAAATATAGCATGATGATACGGGAGTAGAATATTCAGTTAAGTCAAGTACGGTCAAATGGCCAACGAAGGAATTCAAAAACAAATAATTCTAATTTAAACAGGAAGGGATGAAATTAACAACCAAGGATTTCCAATGTAACAATTACAAATCATACACAGGTAATATAAGAACCTACCAATCCTAAAAGGCCAATCTAATTGCAAATCAGTCTAAGTACACACTCGTCACCTCGTATACTCAGACTACAATCAACAAGGAAGACTCAATCCTAAGGGGTAGTTCCCCCACACAAGGTTAGGCAAGATACTTACCTCAAGGACGACAACCCGATACTCAAAAATAGACTTCTCGGACGGAAATACCTCCGGACGGCTCACAATCAACTAAAACAACTTTAAAATACACATAAAACGTATAAGGAACTATTCCGAATAATAAAGTTTCAATATTTACAAAATTACAAAAATCGACCCAAAAGTCGACCCCTGGGCCCGCACCTCGGAACTCGACAAATTTTACCAATTATGATTACCCATTCTGATACGAGTTCACCCATACCAAATTTATCCCATTCCGATAACATTTGGTCTTTCAAAACATGATTTTACATTTTTGAAGTTTTCTTTCAAAACCCACAACTTCCTCAACCCAAAACACAATTTAAATGATGGAAACAAGAACTAATTCATGAAACATAATTAATTATAGTGGAAGAACACTTACTCATTCGATTTGTGTGAAAACCCCTCAAAGAATCGCCCAAAACCGAGTTCTAGAAGTCAAAATATGTTTAAAATGGTGAAACCCCGATTTTGTAAACTTATATTATGCCCAGGTGCTTTGTGAATCGCGATCGCAGGAATCGAGGCGCGATCGCGTAGAAGGAATTGGCTGGTGGTGTAAGATGTGCTACGCGATCGCGGGAAATCTTATGCGATCGCGTATAAGGGATAGGCTAGCTTCTGCGATCGCGAATGGAGTTATGCGATCGTAGTGAAGGAAAAACTGGGGGTCCAAAGTAACACTATGCGATCGCGACTTCATCAATGCGATCGCATAGAAGGAAACCATATGACAGGTTTAACAGTTCAAAAATAGGGAAAATGGACCCGGAACCTATCCGAAACACACCTGAGGCCCTCGGGACCCCGTCTAAATGCACAAAAAAGTCTTATAACCTAATACAGACTCGCTCGAGGTTCCAAATCACATAAAATAACACTAAAACGACGAATCAAACCAAAAAAATCAATGAAATTCCTCAAAACTTCTTTAAACATCAAATTTTGCATTTAAGGTCCGAATCACGCCAAACGAAGTCCATTTCATACCAAACTTCACAGATAACACATATAAATCATATCGAACCTGTACCGGGCTCTAGAACCAAGATACAGGCCCGATACCATAGTTTCACATAACATTTCATTTTCAAAAACCTTTATATTTTTCAAAAAACAATTTTCCTTAAAAATTTATTTCTCGGACTTGGGACCTAGGAATTCGATTCCGGCCATACGCCCAAGTCCCATATTTTCCTACGGACCCTCCGGGACCGTCAAATCACGGGTCCGGGTCCATTTACCAAAAACTTTGACGAAGTCAACTTTATTAAATTTTCTAATACAAAATTATCATTTTTATCAGTTTTTCACATAAAGGCTTCCTGGCTACACGCCCGGGATGCGCATGCGAATTGAGGTGAGATAGAAAGAGGTTTTCACGACCTCGGAACACAGAATTAGCTAGAAATATACGGGATGATCTTTTGGGTCATCACATCATCCCCCTCTTAAACAAACGTTCGTCCTCGAACGTGCCAAGATTCACCTTGAACTCATGCAATCGCTGATGGTATACTTCCAACACATAGCCCGATGAAAAAATCACAACCGCAATATAGCCTTCACATCACCACCGATAAGCCTCATATCTCTACTTCTCACCCTCTACTCATTGAAATTTTAGTTTATAAATTTAACTTTTAGTTTATAAATTGAACTTTTAGTTTATGAATTGAATTTTTAGTTTATGAATTGAATTTTTAGTTTATGAATTGAACTTTTAGTTTATGAATTGAAATTTTAGTTTATGAATTGAATTTTTAGTTTATGAATTGAACTTTTAGTTTATGAATTGAAACTTTAGGATATGAATTGAAATTTTAGGATATGAATTGAACTTTTAGTTTATGAATTGAACCTTTAGGATATGAATTGAACTTTTAGTTTATAAATTGAACTTTTAGTTTATGAATTTTATTTTTAGTTTATAAATTGAACTTTTAGTTTATAAATTGAAATTTTAGGATATGAATGGAACTTTTAGTTTATAAATTGAAATTTTAGGATATGAATTGAATTTTTAGGATATGAAATCAATTAACTAAAAACGATTAGGATATGAATTAACTAAATTAATTTGTTCTTGTTTTATTTGTATAGATGGAACATCGTACTTGGATGTACAATAGAAATTATCCTAATCGGCGGGGATTGCGGGAGGATTTCGTAGAAGGGGGTTTGATGACTTTATTAGACATGCAATGTCACTTCCACCATACCAAAGTGAAGGAGTAATTAGGTGCCCTTGTGTTAGATGCGACTGTTTGGAAAACCGGAGGAAGTTAAGTTTCATCTTTATAAGAAGGGGTTTATAGCGAATTACTTTGTGTGGATTAATCATGGAGAGATCGATGGTAGCCGTGGGATATATTCATAACATGGTTGTGGGTGAAAGTAGTAGGTCGGTGGAGAATACAAATCGTGATTCTAGAATTCATGATATGCTTGCGGATGCTTTTGGGATGCACTTAGAGGGTGAGACCAATGAAAATGTTGAACAAACTCCTAATGATGACGCAAAACATTTTTATGAACAGTTAGAGGAAGCTAGTCATCCACTACGGGAAGAAAGTCCGCACTCTGAGTTGTCTGTTGTAGTTAGATTACTAAGTATAAAATCTGATTGGAATATTTTTCAAGCAGCAATGGACTCTTTCATTAACCTTATGAGCGAACTAGTTGACCCTAATATCAACTTACCTGGTGATTTATATAAGACAAAGAGATTGGTTTCTAAGTTAGGACTTTTGTCAATGAGAATTGATTGTTGTGAAGATGGTTGCATGTTATATTATAAAGATGATGCAAATTTAGATAGTTGTAAATTTCGCGAAAAGCCTCTGAGGCTTTCTAGCGGAAATATAATCTCTATCAAGGCGATGCATTATTTACCTCTAATACCTAGGTTAAAGAGGTTATATGCGTCGATGAGTTCTGCTCCTCATATGAGATGGCACTTTGAAAATAGAAGACCACCTGGTGTTATGTGTCATCCTTCAGATGGAGAAGCTTGGAAGCACTTTGATTGTCACGACCTAAAATCCTAACTTAGGTCGTGATGGCGCCCAACGGCGGGGTCATGGCGTGAACGAATATATATACAGACCCGTAATTCATAATAACGATCACGTGTGTGTCAGGAACTAGTGTCACAAGGCCTACGAGCATACTAACAAATATACAAAAGATATAATATATAGTCCCACTATCTGAAAGAAATAGACGGGAAATAAGCAAAAGAAACCCCATGGTGCTGCCGGAGATCGCCAGGAGAAAGCAGCTCACCGTGAAGTCAGGTCTGTCTATAATCAGAATCAAGCTCTGGTCTGAGAACCAGATGCACCAGCCTTAGAACCTATACAATTAAGTAAAGAAGCGTAGCATGAGTACATAAATATATATGTACCCAGTGAGTATCCCGCCTAACCTCGAAGAAGTAGTGAGGAGAGGTCGACTTGACACTCACTAAGGTCCAACAATATTGTAACGACCCGATCGATCATTTTGAGCTCTAGCGCATCGTTCAGCGGTTTGAGGCCATGAGCAGCTCCGTTTCAGGTATTATGACTTGTAGACGTAGTCGGAACTGAATTCCGAGGAGTTTAGAGTGGATTTGGAAAGAAAATTCTCCTTTTAGAAGCCTTAAGTTGGAAGAATCAACTAAGATTGGGATTTTGAGTAATCGACCTCCGAATCAGGATTTGAAGGTTCCTGCAGGTTTGTATGATGATTTCGGACTTGGGCGTATGTCCGGATCGGGTTTTGGATAACCCCGGAGCGTTTCGATGCATATTGTGGAAGTCAGTATTTTTGAAGAAATTTCCTAAGTTTGGTTTGAAGAGCATTTCAGCGATATTAATGTCCGTTTGGAATTTCGAGTATGGGTATAGCTTCATATGGTGATTCTAGAGTTGGGAGCGCGATCGGAAGTTAATTCCGATGTCCGTAGGTCATTTTGAAGTCATTTGGCTAAAGATAGAAATTTGAAGGTTTTTGAGAAATTCGACCGGAAGTGGAAATTTTGATATCGGGGTTGGAATGCGATTCTGGAAGTTGGAGCAGGTCCGTAATGTCGAATACGACTTGTGCACAAAATCTGAGGTCAATCAGACATGATTTGATAGGTTTCGACATCAGATGTAGAAGTTGGAAATTTCTAAGTTCATAAACTTGGGATTTGGGTGAGATTCGTGGTTTCGATGTTGTTTGATATGATTTGAGGCCTAGAGCAAGTCCGCATTATGTTTTGGAACAGGTTGGTATAATTGGACGGTGTCCCGGGGGCCTTGGGTGGGTTCCAGGAGGTTAACCGATCAATATTTGATGTTGAGAAAAGCTGAAATTGCTAGTGTCTGGTGCAACCGCACCTACGAGGTTTTGGCCGCAGGTGCGGACAATGAGGCGCAGGTGCGATTTTGGGCTGGAGTTGAGGAAGCCGCAGGTACGGGAGATTGGTCGCACCTGTGGGAGCGCAGGTGCGGAGGTAGGACCACAGGTGCGGAAATGAGGCTGAACCGAGAATTGTTGGCCATTTCCTCATTTCTTCTTTGGTTTGGTCGATCTGGGGAGGCTTCAAGGAGAGGAATTCCTCATGCAATGTCAAGGTAAGTAATCCCTTCATGTTTCTAAGTTAAAATACAAGTTATATGCATGGAATTATACATGGGAATTGGTAGGAAATTGGGAAAATCTTAAGGAAACCTAGAATTCGGTAATTTGGATTTTTAGCCACGAATTTGAGCATGAAATGTAGAGTAAATTGTATATTTTAGTTAGTAAGGCTATGGGTAGAATACCGCTTCAAGAAATTTCTTATTCCGAGCACGTGGGCCCGAGGGCATTTTGGTCAATTCATTGAGCGGGGTTGGGAAATTATATAATTTGGAATTGTTGCAAGTATTAGGATATATTTTCATTAGTTTTCCATGATTTGGATAGTTTTGGGGTGATGTGCATCCGTTGGAGTCGTCGGAAGGGCTTGGAAGCCGATTATGGAATTTCGGAGCGAGGTAAGTCTCCTTTCTAACTTTGTGAGGGGGAATTATCCCCCTAGGTGAACTAATTAAGTATGTGTGACTATATGTGGGAGCTAAGTACGCACGAGGTGACGGGAGTCCGTGCGTATCTACTATTATGCCATGTCCGGGTAGCCTAGGACCCACTAGCATGCCCTTCCTGTTGTACCTATGATCTTGTCTGTAATATTAGACTGCTAATATAATTGAAATTGTAATTGAATGACTAAAGAAGAATAGAGTTTATTTTCTTAAGCATCTAAAAAGAGAATTGATTTCCTTCGCGGGCAATTGTGTTTCCGGATAAGGTTATGTTATTAAACATTATAAAAACTTGGCAAGTGAATTTGGAAAAAGGGTTTAAATACTATTTTGTGGTTTTCAAAAGAGAAATTTGTCATTTACTTGAGTATTTGTTTTCCCGACGTAGTCTGGGTGGACTCGCAATTTACATTCTGCGAGCGGAGTGTTATTTCCCCCACTCTCATGGGAGCGGGTCGTATGCCACGACGAGATTGAAAGAAATATCATGGTTCGGGCCGTTCGACCCTCGACAGTGCATAGAGATGATTATTATGATGGCTCAGGCCGGTTTTCCTTATCCCCTATGCGCATGCTAAATTGTTAAATGTTTTTCATGATTTTTTAAGTGATAAGATATTTGGGGAAAATAAAGAAGAAATTATGGATTTATGATATTTGGGGGAAAACAAAGAGGAAATTGTTTATTTAAGATATTTTGGAAAATAATGAGAAAGTGGTAACTGTTTGTTTATTTCCAGTGTTTACTTGGATTTCAGTGCCTTATATATATGTTGCTTTACTACTTTTACATGCCTATCGTGTTCATCTTATATTGTTAATTAATTTGATGGCCCCTAGTGAGTGTCTAATTCGACCTCTCGTCACTACCACTCTGAGGTTTGGTGGGTGACTTACTGAGTACACGTTGTTTTTATACTCATGCTACACTTTCTGTGCATTTTTTATGCACAGGTACTTTCATAGCAATGTGGAGGATTCGGAGACTTAGGCGAGCTGCATCATCCGGAGGCGATCCGCAGCTGATAGAGTCTCCCTCGTTCTGTATTTGTTTTCATTTTTAATTTCTTAGTCCAGTTTGTATTTCGGACAGACTTTGTGATGATTGTATAAATTCTTAGAAATTGCTCATGTACTTGTGACACCGGGTTCTGGGATGTGTTGGGATATATTTTCTAAAGGGTAATATTTAAACCATTGATTTACTTAACAGAATTTTATTTAGTTAATATGAAATAAAGTGAAAGGAAATGTTTTTTTCATAAATGTTAAAACCGGAAACTATTTCGATTAATTAATGATCGGCTTGCCTGACGATGATGTCCGGCGCCATCACGACCTTATGGATTTTGGGTCGTGACAAATATAATTTAACAGAATATGATGAAAATTGTAGGCATGTAAAGGCAGTGAGGCACCAAATATATATAAGGCACTGAAATCCAAGGAAGTACTGGAAATAAATAAATAATTACTACTTCACTTTCCCCCAAATATATGTCAACTCAATGTCCATGAATTTAGTAACAAATAAATCATGTGCATACAGGATAAAGACAATCGGCATGAGCCGTAAGATAGTCGTGTATGTGCACTGCCGAGGGTCGAACAACCCAAATCATAAGTGCACCTTTCCATAAAGTACTCACATCTATGCAATGCCGAGGATCGAACGGCCCAAACCAAAAGTGCATCTTTGCCATAAAGTAATCATCTCTTTGCACTACCAAGGGTCGAACGGCCCGAACCATAAGTGCATCATCCAATCCGCCGTGGCGTACGACCCGTTCCCATAAGAGTGGTGGAAATCACACTCCGCTCACGGAATGTAAATTGTGAAGCGGTCACATGCACACACAATATTCCTTTTTAAATTACTTTTTAGTAAACAATTCCTTGCAAATTTTCTCAAATTACATGATCTCAGGGAAATAAGTCGCATGTAACATTTAATTTATTAAGCATATAGTTCATTTCAAGTAAACACAAGGCATGATGTGGACCTGACTACCCGGACATAATAATAATAGCTGCTACGTACGGACTCTCGTCACTTTGTAGGTACGTAGCCCCCACAATTATCACACATAGCATTTAAAATACCTACGGGGACAATTCCCTCTTACTAGGTTAGAAAGGAGATTCACCTCGCATCGCACCTACTCCCCGGGTCAAGAATGAGCCCGAAACTCCGAACTCGTCACCCAAATGACTCGAAACTAACCAAACGTTACGTAAATACATCAAATTATACTCAAAGCATGGACTTCTCCTATTATTTAGTCAAATTCATCATTCTTGAAGAAATCCCAAAATCCAACCCCGGGACCGCATGCTCGGATTTCAAAATTTTTTGAAGGAAACACTCACCCATCAACTAAGGATCATTAATATATGATTTTTGTATGATTTCATAGTCAATTCACGGGTAATACTATAAATTCTCGAAAGCCCTAGGTTACTACCCAGCTCCTTAATTTGTAACTAATTAGGTAGGTAACAAAACTAGGAATTCATGCATTAACTAACTTTAGGGTAGAATTCATTTACTTTTTTAGTAGCTAGGTCGTGGAGCTCTTTCCCAAGCATCCAAGATCACTAATGGTGGAAGAAAATGGGGTGAAATGAAATAATCTCGTGTTTTAAAGAACTCACTGCCTACTATGGTTCTGCACCTGCGGCTCAAGGACCGCACCTACAGTCTCGCTCCTGCGAGAAAAGACTAGCACCTGCGAAAGAGGGGAAATGGGCCTGGGCTCGCACCTGCGGAGAAGAGCTCGCACCTGCGGTTCCGCTCCTGTGGATATTATCCGCACCTGCAAGAAATGGGAAGCCTTACCTGAAGCCTCACCTAGGAGGCAAGAACCGCAGGAGCGGTCTCGCACCTGCGACTAGGCAACCGCACCTGCGGTCACACTAGATCAGGTGCACCAGCAACTGCTTCAGCTGGTTTTTGGCCTCGTTTTGTGCCCGAGAGGCACCTGGGTCCACTCGAGGCCCCATCTAAATATACCAACAAGTCCCAAATCATAATACGGACTCGATCGAGCCTAACAACGCTAAAACTTAAAATCACACCTCAAAACCCCTAGAACCAAACTTAGGAACTTTAAGTTTTTTTGACTTCACTAACAATGCACCGAACTGACCTATACTACTCGGAATGATACCAAATTTTGCAGGCAAGTCATAAATTACATAACGGAACTACTCCCAGCCTCGGAATTCCGTTCGGACCTCGATAACACAAAAACACGCCCCAAACCACAAGATGGACTTAAGGAACTCTTATTTCAATATTCGGTGCCGAAACGCTCCCAGGTCATCCGAAACTCATTCCAAACATACGACCAAGTCCGAAGTCATCATACGAAGCTACCGAAACCGTCGAAACTCGATTCCGAGGTCGTTTACTAAAAATATTGACCGAAGTCAAACTTGGCCTTAAAGGCCAACCTGAAGGAACTAAGTGTTCCAACATTGCTCTAAACACTTCTGAATCTCGGACCACCCGCCCCCACAAGTCATAAATCACAATAAGCCCAGGGAGTATCATTTAGGGGAACAAGGTCCGATAACGCAAAACGACCGGTCGGGTCGTTACATTGATATCTAGATTTTGCTAGTGAACCAAGGAACATTCGATTAGGTCTGTGTGCGGATGACTTCACGCCTTTTTCCGTATCTGCGATACCATATTCATGTTGGTCTGTCTTTCTTACACCTTATAATCTACCACCCGAGTTGTGCAGGACTAGTCCATATATATTCTTAAATTGTATTACCCCCGGTTCACGTAATCCGAAAAGTTTGATTGATGTATATTTGCAACCTTTGATTTATGAGCTAAAATAATTGTGGTATGATGGTTTTAAAACATATGACATATCAACCAAGCAGAATTTTAATTTGTGTGCTAATTTAATGTGGACTATTAACAATTTTCCTGCGTATGGAATGTTTTCTGGGTGGATGACTGCTGGGAAGCTAGCTTGTCCTTACTGCATGGAAACTAGTGAAGCGTTCACTTTGAAACATGTCCGAAAGAAATCATGGTTTGATTGTCATCATCAATTCTTGCCTCCTGATCATGAATTTAGAAGGATGAAAAATGCATTAAAAAATAATAAAATGGAATATGATTCTCCACCTCCGATACTTTCAGGTGAGGAAATTTGGGAGAGGGTCCAGAACTTCAGTAAAGTTACTGAAGCTCCACCTTATAGATTCCCCGGATACAGTGTTACTCATAATTGGACGAAACATAGTATATTTTGGGAGTTGCCTTATTGGAAGGATAATCTTCTCACAACCTTGATATCATGCATATTGAGAAGAATTATTTTGACAATTTGTTCAACATAGTGATGGATGTTAAAGGTAAGACAAAGGATAACCCGAAGGCTAGAATAGACTTACAACAATATTGCAGGCGGCCTGAATTATACTTGCAGACAACAAACAATGGTAAGATATTCAAGCCCAAAGCGAGTTACACATTCACTTTGCAGGAAAGACGGCAAATTTGTGATTGGGTTAAGAAATTGAAGATGCCTGAGGGTTATGCGTCGAATCTTGGAAAAATATTTGATATGGAGGTGTGAGCATGTGATTTTTTCCCGAGTAATAATACCCCCACAAAAGTCACAAATAGATTTTTAGGTCAATTTAATTTTTATAGAATTTTTTAGGATTTCTGGCTAATGTTTTGCTTTACATTTAGCGCATTTTAATATTTAAAAATTAAGAAAAATACCAAAAAATATTCAACATTTTTTATTGCATAGAATTTCTAGATCTTAATTTTATTTTTAGGACTTAAGTGCATAAGCTAATTGCATTATTAAAACGAAAATCAAAAGTGGTCATTTCTATGTATTTAGCTTATAGTCATAAAATTAGTATTTGTCTTTAATGATTTTTAAATAATTAATTACTTTGATGTTAGAAATAGATAGCTAATCTAATTCTACAATTTACAATCTAAGTCAGGGATTCTAATATATTTTTTTTAGGATTTAAATTAGTTTAATTAGATTTAAAAGCAATTAAAAGGAAAGGAAAAGAAAAGAGCTCTGTTGATTGGACCAAGGCCAAGTTCAGTGGCTCAAAACCCTTCATCCGCCCCTAGCCCAATTCAAGCCCACCCGGTCCAGACCCCTAATACCCAAAACGACCTCGTTTTGATTTGGATAAATCCCCACCGTTGATCTCATCTAATCCAACGGCCCTAAACTCACCCACCCCCTCCCATAAAATTGTCCAAACCCAAGCACCACCCCCATTCCACTCCCCCTCAATCCTCATCTCTCAAGTTCAGAGACTGTGAACCCTAGCCGCCTCCCTAAAAACCCTAAGCGTCTCCACCGCCTTTCACCCGCCGAAAATTGCCTCACGGCGGTTCCAGCACTCCGATCCCCTCCAAATTAACCCCACGTGATCTCCTCACCCTCCTTTTTCTAAATCCCAAAATAGTTTCCCTCGAATCCCTCTCAATCCTCTCCAATCTTATATCTAAAATTGGACCCCAAAACCTTAATTCACCCAAATTACACCAAACACTCCCAGCCTTCTCTTCTTCCAGATCCTTAAATCAGTCCCCTCGAATCCTTCTCAAACTTCACCAATTTCAAATCTGGGTGGGCATGCATGAGCTTCTAAGACAATTTGAGCTGGAAAACGGGTGTCACTTGTCTGTTCTCAATGGGAACAGTCATTTGACACCTATTTTTGGATTTAAATCGGAAAAAGATGGGTCCAGCTGGAGCCATTGGTCGTTCATTATAGTAGGTGCTTTTTCTTCTTCCCTTTTTCTATTTTCTCATCCTCCTACCCTTCTTTAGCTTCTTCTTTACATCCTTGATTTCACCTACTTTTTCTGTTTCTTTTGACCGGAAAATGAAAAGGTGTAGTTAGTCATAGTTTTAGGCTGTTAGGTTCTCGTTTTCTTTTCTATGTGATTAATCATTAATGTTAGTAAGTTATTTTAGGATTAGTTTATGATTTTTCTATTCAATGTCATCATATTTTCAGTTTTGGCTAGGATTTATTCGGATTGGTTTAGTTCATGCCTAGGCAAGTTCGTTTGGGAACAAGCATGTTTAATCTTTCATTTTAGTGTGATTGCTTGTTAATGGCAGTGTGTAATTGGATTCAAAAGGGTTCGAACCTCAGGGATGGTTCAGTCATTAATTATTGTTAATATTGGTTTCAATTGTTTAAATGTTGTGTCATTTCTGATCTTTCTTAGTGATAAATTTTTTAAGTTTAGAGTTAATTCAAGAGTTAGTCGCCTAAGTGTTTGGTACTTTCAATCAATTAAGTTGTGCCAGTCTTGGCTTTTGTTTGTTAGTACTAATTCATATGCAATTGGAAGTTTGGGGGGTTCAATGGTATAAGGAAGAACTTAAGGGGGCTGGGAAAGATACGAATCAAGTTTTGGGTCAAAAGGTATCTAGGAAGGTTCTTGAACCTGGGGCAGCTGTCCCCATTGGATTAGCACAAAAATGTTGAGCCAATAAGGGACAGCCAGCTGTCCAGGTAGTTAAAAAATATGCTTGTGTGAGGGAATAATTCCCATTCTGTTTCTGCAGCACATGGCACTCAAAAAGGGCTATATATAGACCCTTCTTTGACTCAAAAAAGGAGATAGATTCTGAACCCTAGAAAAATACACAAAAGTTTCTACACTACTTTCATTGGAAATTTGCTCGAATTGATTTTCTGATTTTTCCTTTAGAAGAATTTTGGAAAGGCTTTCGTTGGCTTTTTGGTTATCTGGTCTTTGGCCATGGACTAAAGAAGTTGTGGTTGCTTTGGCTTGCTGATGTGCTCATACTTCTGTTCTTGGTGAAATCCTCACTCCCTTTTGCTTTGTTTTGATATCCAGGTACTTCTTGGACCATGAATGATATGTAAAGTGCAAGTTTGAGATATGTAGTTGAAATGTGAAGATCTAATGATAAATGTTGCCTCTTTTAATTTCATTAACATGTTTCTTTAAGTTCATCTGGCATCTTTACTAGTTTCAGCTTTTCTTTTTATATGGTTCCTCCCATTTCTTTTCTTTTACTATTTTTTTTGTATTTCATCTCTAAGCCTGGTTTAGGATCTCAGTTTATTATGATGGTTTGTGATTTGGCTCAAGGGTCCTCATGTTGAGTATTTAGAATACTTAAGCTTTCTGTAGTATTGCTCAAAGTCAAGTAATGAACATCTTTGTTAGTTTTGTTTTGGTTCAGTGTTGATTCTCAGTTTAGTGTCGGTTCATGTCATGATTTCTCTGGTTTAATTTCCTTTAGGATCTGGTCCTAAGCATCTGAGTTCCTTTTAAGAGCTACGATTTGAACAAGAGGTTGTACGTTTGAAAAGGTGTTATCTGACCACTGTATATTTTTGATTTAAATCGCTTACAATCTCCGTATTGTTAAGGATGTTGTACGTGTGAATTCAGTATGATTAGTGAGTAGTTTAAATTCCAGATGTATGCTGCTGACATTAATAGTAAAACAATGATTTAAAAGTGTATAATATGGTTATTTGGGTGTTATGATTTTTGGGGCTTTCATATCATGTTATTGTATTATGGTCAGGTGGGCCTCAGTAGGGCCTTAGCGTTTGAATTATCATTGCCAAGCATTTGGAGTTTGGAGTTGGCCCAAATGGGGCCGCCTGGGCTGTGGCTAGTCTCGTTTGACTCCGACTATCTCCATTCTTTCATTTGGGTTCAATCTCGAGCCCAACCATCATCATTGTGTGTTTTCTCTAAGCGACCTCTTTTAAGTAATGCAGTGGGCTTGGATCTGTTGGCCCATCTGAAAAGAGGCGACAGTCTTCCTAGCCTCACTTTTGGGCTCGATCTTGGGTCCAATTTTTCTTTCGAATAGTTTTAGCTTTAAGATCAAACCAGAATAGACATAAATAATTAAAGGTCTAGCATGAACACCAACTTTCCTTTATTCCACCTAATAGTTGTATAAGAACATCATAAGATTTTTTGATTAGATATAATTCTTTTAAATAGAGTGAAGCGTGCCATCTTCATTAAATCACTTATGGCCACTAATTAATGAATATTCATAAAAAAAAATTTAGGCGCAAATTGATCCATCGTCGTGGTTGTGGACACATTCGCGTGACATAATTACAATCTTAAAAACAAAATAGGGGTATGCGTTCGCGCAACTTCGACCGAATTTTCTTAATGATAATAAAGCATTATTAATTGTGGACACATTCATGTGACATGATTTGTTGATACGCCAAAACAAATGGGTACACGTACGCGTGACTCCTTTTTTTTAGGACAATTTCTTAATTAAAAGAGGTGAAAGCACATAGGTTCTAAAATGAGTAGTTAAACAATTTAATAAGCCAAGTATGATCATTAAGTGACCGTGCTAGAACCACGAAACTCGGGAATGCCTAACACTTTCTCCCGGGTTAACAGAATTCCTTACCCAGATTTCTTGTTCGCAGACAATTTAACAGAGTCAAAATTCCTCGGTTTTGGGGTTTCTAAAATAAATAAATGGTGTCCCAGGACACCGTAAAAATTTCGGGTGGAGACTCTGAATAAAAGTAAATCCCAAAAATCGAATAATGTCACTTAAAGTGGAAAAACTCCCTTATTACCCTTACCGGTGAAAAAGGAGATGTGACAGCTCTGGCGGCTCTTCTGGGGATCGAACCTAGAATCTCTGGTTTAGGGTTCAAGAATTCGAGCTTGTGTTTGATTTTACTTGGCCTTATTAAATGTGATATTATTGTGTGTTGTGCGCTCAAATGTGCTAAATGTTATTTATTTACCGCTTTGATATGTATTTGAACTGTATTTAAAACTGTCTTCTTACTCCTCCCTTCTGAGTCTTCTAAAAATTGGTGCACACGTTCGTGTGGCCCGCCTTTCTGTTAGAGGTCATACCAAATAATAACGAGGATGGATTAGCAACAAGGCCGGGTAGACTTTCATACTCACGGTACGTTTCCCCCACCTCGGCTCGAGCTGTCCGCTCGGGTAATCCAGGTCTAGAACATAACCCCAGGTTTAAACCTAGAATAACAAAACCCCATGTCGGATCCCTAATATGAACGATTATTTGTATCACGTGCATATGACTTAGGGGACTCAACACAGAGGTTGGGTCTGTCTAGGACAGGTGTCCCAAAAAATAAAGACCATCTTGATGCATCCTACGTGCTATGTGTGCATTTCTTTGTTTCGGCTTGCATGCTGACCGGCTAGGAAAGAAAATCAAGAGAAAAACCAAGAGTGATGTAGGAAGGAAATTAACCCTGTTTCGAAAACCCCGATATTTGAAAACATCCCGAAACTCTGCCCAATTTTTAAAAAAAAGGAAAAAAGAAAGAAAAGAAAAAGAAATGTATTTCAAAAAGTAAGTCAATTTTTCCAATGATGTCAAAACTGACCGAACTACGCAGGTCTGATTCCTACTGGATGTGGGATACGTAGGCAACCCACATAGGGTTCGGCCTTATTTTTCAAAGATAACTACATAAAGTGTAGTCCAGTGATTTGGTCAAAACGAGCCGGTCCAGCTCCGATTATGTCTTAGATCGTTCTTGCTGGGATAGCCTTAGAACATCATTCAATTGTCGAAGAGTTATTTTCGCAAAGAACGAATAAGTCTGTCTTTAAGGTGTCATTTTTTTATAAAATATCCCCTCCTGGCCTCAAGATTTATTCGGAATTGTGAAGTGGCCATATTTACAAAAGCATCCACTTTGTTAAAATGGCATGGGAAGGGTGCATTCTTCTTTGGTTTTTCTTTGTTTTAGAAAATGAAAACTTGTTTCGCAAAAGAGTCCACCAGAGTCAATCCTAACCTTGACCATCCGCAGGTACAAATGAACACGGTCCAGAAACCGACACTTCTGGTCATAGAACATGCTTTGTTGCGACTTCGTATGTGGTGGTATGATTTAGATGGAAATGGCCAGGATTGGGTAAAAGAACAGTTGGGCGCCCTTATAGACATTATGGAAATCAAATCGCATGAGGATTTAATCAAGGCATTAGTAACTTTTTGGGATCCAACCCGCAACGTTTTTCGTTTCTTGAATTTTGAGCTCACCCCTACTTTGGAGGAAATAGCCGGATATATTGACTTTGGCCGGCACTTGAGAAAATAGGAACTTATATTCCCAAGGGCTCCTTCTGTGCAAAAATTCTTTGATCTCTTAAGTATCACCAAGCAAATGAAGAAGGCCCATGTAAGCAAAGGATGTTGTTCCTTTCAATTCTTGTAGTCGAGGTTTGGGCACTCAGTTGGGTTCGGAACACATGAAAAAGGATTATGTAACAACAAGATAAGAGCATCTAGAAAATTCATCGTCGGTTCGCTTTTAGGGTGGAGTTTTTGGGAATTATAGTCTTTCCGAATGCGGAAGGGACAATAGATATTCGCATGGCCAAGATCGCACAAGTCTTCACTACTAAAGAAAATCATACACTTGCTCCATTAGTGCTGGCAGACATTTACCGAGCATTAACATTGTGTAAGTCTGGCGCTCAATTCTTTGAGGGTTGTAACATTCTTTTGCAAATGTCGTTGATCGGTCATCTCTGCCATCACCCCAAATTCAAGAGTTACAGATCGGGCAAAGACAACTTCATCAAGAGCTATGAGGAAAGGGTGAAAGACTACAATTCTCCAGAAGGGTTTGAGGCCTGGGTCACCCACCTAAGAACTCTAAAATTTAGTCAGAATGAATGGACTATAGGGTGGCTTCCGGTAACAGAAATCATACACATGACGGCTATAAAGGGCCACCTGGTGTTGATGGGTTTAAGAAGTGTCCATCCATACGCACCGCAAGGAGTTTTAAGGTAGTTGGGAAGATATTAAGTGGTGCTCGAAGATGAGGATTTAAGTACCCAAGTAATTGAGTTTCACCCAGAAGCTACGCTACCTTAGGCTTTAGTCTAACGAGATTGGAATGGTTGCCGATATCTGAAAAGTGACACCCAGGTACCAAATCTTGCAAGCAGAGAAGTGGATCCAGATTATGCTAGGTGGTTTGAGAAAAGATATTGTGCAAACAATGAGCTAGAGCCTGAGCCCGAAAGACCCGCTAAGAGACCTCATGTTCAGGCTTTTGATGATAAAGTCTGGGAAAGGTTGGCCTGGGGAGAAAAGGAGAAAGAGTATCAAGCTACCATTCACACCTTAGAAGAAAGATTGAGGAATGTTGTTTTTGATAATGATCTACAAGTGCAAGAAGCTGAAGGTGAAAGGAAGAAGTTGGTCCAAGAAAATGAAGCTCTCCAAGCTCAGATTCAGGGAATGAGGATAGCCGCTGAAAACCCATCCAGGAGCACAAAAGATGAAAAACTCATAAGCAGTCTTAGACGAAAAGTGTGCGATTATGGAGCTGACTGGGAAAAAGACGAAGAGGAATTGACAAAAGCCCGGGCAAAATTAGCAAAGAATACAGAAGAGAGGTCGAGGTTTGTGCAACAGCTAAAGGAAAAGTATGATAGAGAAGTCATGGCTTTAAAGAAAAAACTTATTGCTTTCGAGAACAAAATGGCCCAGCAAGCAAAGAATTTCAAAGCAGAAAGAGAGCATTGCTATTCGCTAATCTACCAAATAGAAGAAAGCATGCAAAAACTACAGAATCAGAACAATGCAGACACACAAGTGTTGGAGGCTCGGGCACAGCAGATCGGGCGGCTGCTTCAGGAAAAAGGTGTGATCAGAGTAAGGATTATGTAAATAGCCGACTATGTCACAATGAAATGTCATGCATGTGAAAATATGACTAGGTACATGTTCTTTGCTGCTGTGATGACATTTGTTCATTAGGTGATGTCTGACTTGGACCGTATCCAACAGGATATTGCACGAAGGCCCGGGCAGAGACCGGATAATGCTCCGCAGGCTCCCAGGGCACCGATGGAGGCTCTTATGTACTTCTGATGTTTCTTTTGGTTTTAAGTTTGTATTTCATTTTTCGAGTCTGTTTTGTTTTCCTATTTAGAGTTTGTATGTCAGAGTCCTTTTAATCGAATTTTTTATGAAACATGAAAAATCCAAAAAAAGTTCTTTTTTTCTCTTTCTTTCTTTTTTCTCTTTTCTATTATTTTTACGTTTATTCCCCTGAAATACGTAATGGTCTGATTCATGCGGCGTCATGATACGTAGGAAATCCAAATAGGACTCGATCATAACCATAAGAAAAAAAATATCAAAAAGAGAAAGAAAATTAAGAAATCGAGTGGAAGGAAATAATGGCAAAACAAGAGAGGAAAAATAAGTGCAAAATAAGAGGGAGGCAACAAAAATAGTGATTGGGAAAGGTTTTGGAGTGAAAGAAAAGAGAGAGACGAGGAAAGCGTGAAACACGAAGAGTTAGCTAAAAGCCGGGATGAAGCATGCAACCGTTTAAATACATGATTAGAAACTTTAACTGTCTAGGTTCATTGCATCCCAAATGTGCGGTTTCCTATCTGTTAAATGTTTTAACGCTGACAAGTTTGTTGTGGTCATTGAGATGAGGCAGGTGGTTAGTTTGTTTGGCATTCTGGCAACCCACCCGTACAACACCAGGTCTAAAGACAAGTTGAGCATGGCTTGCAAAGAGCTGGATGAAAGTGTTATTGATCCATCAAAGGAGAGAGAAGAGTCTGACGTTAATCTGAAGGAGGAGTTACATAAGTTGAAACACCAAATGGAAGAAATGTACCAAGCATGGATGAAAGGTCATCCACCACCATCATATCTCGCCAACCCTGCTTTCATCCCGCCGCTAGCCCAATCACAAGAACCTCCCACTATTGACTCATCTCCACAACATCCACTAGGCCTCCCCCATTACCACCACTATCAGGGCACCACTTCCCAAACCACACAAGCACCACCAGCCAAACCAATCCCATACCCCCCACCACCGGCCACCCCTGTTTTCATAGAACCCCCGCCCACTACACTCCATCGATCCTCCAACGAGCCATTATTCCATACCCAAATAACCAATACTATCCCCCTAGAGCCTACTTTCAAGGCCCCAGACCATTATTCCTACACTCCTCATTTCGACCTCCCTGTCGAGACTGAGAAACCACCTAAAAACTTAGAGCATGAGGATATGTTCAGGAAGGTAAGAAGCCTGGAACAATCATTCAGGAACATGCAAGAATTGGGAGGCCAGGTGAGCGTAGCCTACAAAGATTTATGTTTATTTCCCGATGTTCAGTTGCATGTGGGATTCAAAATGCCTAAATTTGACTTATATAATGGGCACGGAGACCCGGTGGCCCATTTGAGGGGATTCTGCAGTAAAACGAGAGGAGCCAGTGGAAAAGATGAACTACTGATGGCATATTTTAGCCAGAGTCTGAGTGGCGCAACATTGGAGTGGTACACTCGTCAGGATCACAGCAGATGGTATACTTGGGATGATTTGGCCCAAGCATTCGCTCGTCACTTCCAATACAACATCGAGATTATTCCAGATCATTTTTCTTTGACTAAGATTGAGAAGAAGCCTAGTGAAAGCTTCAGGGAATATGGCTTTCGTTGGAGAGAACAAGCGGCGAGAGTTAACCCCCCGATGGAGGAAAACGAAATGGTGGAGTACTTTTTGTAGGCTCTGGAGCCTACTTACTTTGGCCATCTGATATCGGCCATTGGCAAGTCTTTCTATGAGGTAGTAAAGATGGTTGGCATGGTGGAGGAAGGGATTAAATCAAGCAGAATCATGAGCTACTCGGCCATCAAAGCAACCACCCAGGCCATTCAGAATGGTACCGGGGGACTGATTGGAAAGAAGAAGAAAGAAGATATGGCAACAGTTGATTCAGGATCATGGTTTGGACCGAGAGGCCCGTCACCCCATTATACCCAACCTTGACCCCATCACCGAGACTACCCCAAACTCCATATAATCCACCCCAACATTACTTCCCATCACCAGACCCTCAAATTTCCGTCCACCATGCCCAGTCATATACCCAACCTCCTTCCTGTTCACAATGGCATGCCCCAACCCCACAGAACACCTACCCAGCTCCACAAAATGCTTACCCACCCCCCGCGATCCTATCGAAACCCTGTCAGTCCAGGTTTCCAGCCTAAACTAATGTTCAAAAATGAGAGGTTGCAGCGGAAGAAAACTTTCACCCCGTTGGGGGAGTCTTATACCAGTTTATTCCAGAGATTGAGGCAGTTGGATGTGCTGAGGCCAATTGAGTCGAAATTTCCAAACCCTCTTCCAAAGAATCTTGATTACTCCATAAGATGTGCATACTGTTCTGGTACTCCAGGACATTATACGGAGAAGTGCTGGAACCTGAAGAATGTTGTCTTGGAACTCATCGACACAAACCAGATTGTAGTCCAAACCCCGGAGGCACCCAACATCAATCAGAACCCATTACCAACCCATAATGAAATCAACATGATCGAGATAGTACATAAGGAGGGAACTCAAGAAGCCCTCACAGTCCGTCATGATGATTCGGTCTAGTGAGGTCAAGTCAGTCAAAAAACCGACAGTTGAAGGATCAGTGAACAAGTTGAGCATGACAAACAGTGAGCCGTCTGTGGTATTTGAGAAGAGAGCCCCAAGTAATGTTGTAGAAAAGCAAGATGAGTCAAAGGTGGTTGTGCCAGGGTTGGCAAGTAAGCCTATCACAATTGTAAAAGGTGCCCCTACGGACCCTGTCATCATCAAACCCGTAACACAGTTGCCGATAGTCAACACCAAAGCTATCTCATGGAGCTACGAACGGGTGATAGTGACCTATAAGGGAAAGGAAGTGAAAGAAGAAGTCAATGAAGCCCAGGGATTAACTCGTTCGGGGAGATGCTTTACCCCGGAAGAGTTAAGGAAAGCTAAAACATCCGGAGATAACCCAGTTCTAGTAAAGAAAGCACTCACTGAAGAAGAAGCGGAGGAGTTTTTGAGAAAAATGAAGGTACAAGATTACTCCATCGTGGAGAAGCTGAGAAACAAGCCCGCTCAGATTTCCCTGCTATCATTGTTGATCCATTCAGACGAGCATCTTCGGGTCCTGATGAAAATTCTGAACGAGGCTCATGTCCCCGACAAAATCTTAGTGAACCATCTGGAAAAGATCGCCAACAAAATATTTGAGGTGAACAGGATCACCTTCTCTGATGACGAGTTGCCCGTGGAAGGAACTAAACAAAACAAAGCTCTCTATCTTACGGTAAAATGTGAAGAATCTGTGGTCACCAGGGTATTAGTTGACAATGGCTCCAGTGCAAACATTTTCCCTCTCTCTACTCTGAACAAGTTAAAAGTTGATGACGAGAGGATTCACAAGAACATCATATGCGTCCAAGGTTTTGACAGTGGAGGAAAAGACTCGGTTGGGGATATAGTGCTTGAGTTGACAATAGGACCAGTGGAGTTCACCATGGAATTCCAGGTATTGGACGTGGCCGTCTCTTACAATTTGCTGTTAGGTCGGCCGTGGATACACGCTGCCAAAGCAGTCCCGTCTTCTTTGCACCAAATGGTCAAGTTTGAGTGGGACAGACAGGAGATCGTTGTGCATGGTGAGGAGAATTTGTGTGCTCACAGTGATGCCTATGTCCCGTTTACTGAGGCCGAAAATGACAAAGGGCCTTGGGTCTATCAAGTTTCTGAAACAGTGCCGGTCGAGAAGGCTCCAGAAGGGGAATGTATTCCAACTCCAAAGATAGCCTCTGCATTTGCATGGTGGCCTCTAAAATGCTGAAAAATGGCTTTGTACCAGGTAAAGGTCTGGGTGCATCCTTGCAGGGTATCGTACAGCCAGTGTCCCTCCCTGAAAATTTGGGTACGTTCGGTCTTGGATTCAAATCCACAGCGGCAGATGTGAAAAGGGCTAAAAGGTTGAAACAGAAGGCGTGGGCACTTCCGATGCCTACCCTGCATCTCTCCAGGTCCTTTGTCAAGCCCGGTGCCAGGAAACATCACTATCAACAGTTCCAAGTCCTGTGGTTGACATTTATGAAGAGTTAATTGAAAGGTTCCAGAGTTTGTTTGATGATGTAAACATGGTAGAAGTCGGAGGAGGGTCCAGAAAAGCAGACGTGCAGTTCGTCGGGCCGAATGTAAAGCTTAACAATTGGAAGGAAACTCCTCTCCCTACTCGGAAGGAGTCTTGGTAGTTTGTTTTGGTTTCCTTTCTATCTGGGTTATTCCAGGGTTGTGACCCAGATTTTTATTTTTTGTTGATGTACAAACCCTGTTATCCTTTATTTTCAATGAAATGCAATTTCCCTTTTCCATCTTTCCTGATAGTTCTTATTTTTGTTTTCTTTTCTTTTGTACAGCTCTTTTTATGCTGATTTCAATGACATGACATGCATGAGGAATCTTCGACCCAGTCTTAAAAGTCAATCTAATTCTGAAATAATAATCCAAGAAGTAGAGTGTGATGATGAAATAGAATATGATGAGGATGAGGCATTTGAGGAAATCAGTAAGGAACTAAATCATTTTGAAGAAAAAGCCAAGACTAATCTGAATGAAACAGAAGCAATCAATTTAAGAGATCCAGATAATGTCAGAGAAACCAAGATAAGTGTCCATTTTAAGCCACAAATCAGGGAAGAATTAATCAAAGCATTGTTTGAATATAAGGATATTTTTGCATGGTCGTATGATGACATGCCAAGCTTGAGTACCGATTTGGCGGTCCACAAATTGCCAATCGACCCGACATTCCCTCCTATCAAGCAGAAGCTGAGAAAGTTCAAAACTAACATGAGTGTGAAGATTAAGGAAGAAATCACAAAGCAGTTGGACGCAAAGGTCATTCGAGTCACGCAATATCCCACTTGGCTAGCTAATGTTGTGCTAGTGCCAAAGAAGGATGGCAAGACCAAGGTGTGCGTTGATTACCGTGATCTCAACAAAGCAATCCCGAAGGATAATTTTCCATTTCCGAATATCCACATTCTGATTGACAACTGTGCCAAGCACGAGATCGGGTCTTTTGGATTCTTATGCGGGATACCACCAAATTTTGATGGATGAGGAGGATGCAGAAAAGATAGCATTCATTACTCCATGGGGAACTTATTGATACCAGATAATGCCATTTGGTTTGAAAACGTTAGGGAAACTTACATGAGGGCAATGACTACTGTGTTATGACATGATACACAAGGAGATTGAGGCTTACGTGGATGATATGATCATAAAGTCAAAGCAGCAGGCCGACCACGTCGGAGATTTGAGAAAGTTTTTCCAAAGGCTCCGCAGGTACGATCTTAAGCTTAACCCTACCAAGTGCGCATTTGGTGTCCCATCTGGAAAGTTATTGGGATTCATAGTCAGTCGTCGAGGCATTGAGTTGGACCTGTGAAAGATCAAAGCTATTTAAGAGTTGCCACCTCCAAGGAACAAGACTGAGGTCATGAGTTTGCTCGGATGTTTAAACTACATTAGCAGGTTTATTGCTCAACTCACGACAACTTGTGAGCCGATCTTTAAGTTGTTGAAGAAGGATGCTACGGTCAAATGGACTGATGAGTGTCAGGAAACATTTGATAAAATCAAAGGATACTTTTCAAACTCGCCTGTGTTGGTCCCGCTGGAACTCGGAAGGCCTTTAATTCTGTATCTGACGGTCTTGGATAAATTGTTTGGTTGTGTGTTGGGTCAGCATGACATCACTGGCAGGAAGGAACAAGCCATCTATTATCTCAACAAGAAGTTCACATCTTATGAGGTTAAGTACACTCCTCTTGAAAGGACATGTTGTGCCCTGACTTGGGTGGCACAAAAGTTGAAACATTATTTGTCGTCTTACACTACTTACCTCATCTCTCGCCTGGATCCCCTAAAGTACATCTTTCAGAAGCCTATGCCCATAGGAAGACTTGAGAAGTGGAAGATTTTTCTCACAGAATTTGACATTATCTATATGACTCGGATCGCGATGAAAGCCCAAACATTGGCCGATCATTTGGCTGATAACCCGGTCGATGAAGATTATAAGCCATTGAAGACCTATTTTCCTGATGAAGAGGTGATGCATATTGACGAGGTTGAGTAGGAAGAAAATCCCATTTGGAGACTCTTCTTTGATGGGGCTGCTAACATGAAAGGTGTCAGAATAGGGGCAGTACTCATCTCGGAAACATGGCATCAATACCCTGTTACGGCTCAGCTTTGTTTCTATTGTACCAACAACATGGCTGAGTACGAGGCATGCATTTTGGGATTGAGGTTAGCTGTAGACATGGGAGTCCGGGAGGTTTTGTTCTTGGGAGACTCGGACCTCCTGGTGCACCAGATTCAAGAAGAATGGGAGACACAGAATCTAAAGCTCATACCGTATAGACAATGTTTGCATGATCTTTGTCAGCGGTTTCGATCAATAGAGTTCAAGCATATTCCAAGGATCCATAATGAGTTTGTCGATTCTTTGGCTACTTTGGTATCAATGTTGCACCACCGGACAAAGCTTATGTCGACCCTCTGCATATTCAAGTTCGAGATCAGCATGCCTACTATAATGTGGTTGAGGAAGAACTCGATGGTGAACCATGGTTCCATGACATTAGGGAGTACATCAGGATGGGGGTATATCCAGTACAAGCCACAGGTGATCAAAAGAGAACAATTCGACGTTTGGCTAGTGGATTTTTCTTGAGTGGGGTGGGGTGGTGGGGGGTTTATACAAGAGAACTCCAGATCTTGGATTTTTAAGGGGCATTGACGCTAAGCAAGCCACGACTATCATGGCCGAGGTACATTCCGGAGTTTGTGGGCTGCATATGAGCGGGTATGTTCTAGCAAAGAAGATTCTTCGAGCAGGGTATTATTGGCCCACCATGGAACGAGATTGCATCAGCATTGTGCGCAAGTGTCATCAATGCCAGGTGCACGCAGACTTGATTCACTCTCCGCCATCTGAGCTGCACACAATGTCCGCGCCATGGCTCTTTTTTGCTTGGGGAATGGATGTCATTAGACCAATTGAGCCCACGGCATCAAACGGGCACAGGTTCATTCTGGTGGCCATTGACTATTTCACTAAGTGGGTCGAAGCTGAAACTTTCAAATCTATGACCAAGAAGGCAGTGGTCGACTTTGTTCATTCAAATATCATTTGTCGGTTCAGAATCCCAAAGGTAATCATCACAGACAATGGTTCTAATCTTAACAGTAACTTGATGAAAAAGTATGCCAATAGTATCGCCACAAGGCAAACGGAGCTGTCGAGGCAGCCAACAAGAACATAAAGAAAATACTTCAGAAAATGGTGCAGGTTTCCATGCAATGGCATGAGAAGTTTCCTTTTGCTTTGCTAGGTTATCGCACTACTGTTCGCACTTCAATAGGTTCAGCTCCTTGTTTGTTAGTATATGGTACTGAAGAAGTGATACCCACAGAATTTTAAATCCCATCTCTTTAGATTATTGTTGAAGCCGAAATTGATGATGATGAGTGGGTCAAAACTCGTTTGGAGCAATTAAGGCTGATTGACGAAAAAAGACTGGCAGCAGTGTGTCATGACCAGTTGTATCAAAAGAGAATGGCAAGAGCATAGAACAAAAAGGTGCGTCCCCGGAAATTTGAAGTAGGATAGCAAGTATTGAAACACATCCTTCCACATCAGGCTGAAGCAAAGGGAAAGTTCGCCTCGAATTGGCAGGGGTCGTTCATCGTAACAAGAGTGTTGTCCAATGGTGCTTTGTATTTAACAGATATAGAAGGCAAATGTGTAGATATGGCTATCAATTCTGACACAGTCAAAAGATATAATGTATGATTTCTTTGGTTTAAATTATGTTTGTTTATACTTGGCATGTTTTAAAGATTGCAATGACGAAGACATTTTATTCTGCTATCTAAACACTTTACCCTTTGTTACCCCTTTGAGCCTTATTAATTTTCTTTAATATCCCTCTTTTGGAATCAATAGCAAGGTCCAGAAACACAGACACAAAGTTAAATAAAGAAGGTAAAGAAGAAAAGAAAAAAAAGAAAGAGAAAAGAGGAAGAAGAGAAAAAGAGAAAAGTAACAGCAACAAAGCAATTCCTACCGTATGAACTACGTTCGACCTGATTCCTTTTAAGGATACGTAGGCAGCCTCACGGTTGGGTCCCATCCAAATAAAAATGCAAAAGCCCCCAGGCAAAGAAACTGGGGCAGAAGTTGTGGCTATATAAAAGATCTGATTCCAAAAGTTGTAATTGTAAACCCACTCAATTTATTTTGAGCCTTTATCCCTTATTTCTAACCCCATCCAAAAGCCTTCATTATGGTCCAAAGAAAGACCTTTAGACCAATGTTTGAGAGTGCCAAGTCAAGCGAGACAGAGGTATGATTCACACCAAGGGGAAACACTCTGTGCCGCACAAAGTAAAACAAATAAATGAGAGAGTCTTATTGGTGAAAATCCTCACGGGCACCGTAAAGCGATGGTAAGCTGAGAGAAATTAAAATGAGAGAGTCTTATTGGTGGAAACCTTCACGGGAACCGTAGGGTGACAGTGAGTTGAGAGATGAACAAATGAGAGAGGTTTGCCGGTAAAAACCCTTCAGGGTACCGCAAACCGAACAAGGCCAGTGACTGGGCGAAGAGATTAGGTTATGGAGATCCTGGGCACAAGGTATGACAACTAGAAGTTGATTGGTTGAACAGGATGGGTTGATTAATCTGAAATGCATGTCATGATCATCGGTACCAGCCGCCTCACTCAGATAAGTCTCTTTTCCTTTTTCTTCCACAAACAATCATCATGTTTCGAATTTTCTTCTTTATTCCTAATTCTCAAAGTCATTGCATTTCATTTTGTTTGGGTTTATTTCTCTAAGGATTTATCAATGTCATCTTTGTTTAAGAAATTAAAGAAGGATTCCAAAGCTTACTACCAACTTCCGAAATTGCACAAAGCAAAGTGAGGCCACGACATACCAGAAAAGCACAATGCAAAAATGAAAAATAAGGTGTTAGTTAAAGTTCAGGTGGTCGAGAATGTTGTGGAAGATGAAGAGGTTCAAATGAGAAGGACATAAATGTGAAACAGCGGTTTGAGTGCAGGTTATTCGGTTCTTTCAAGGTCCCGTGGTTGAGATTCAGTCAAAAAGTCAAACAAGTTCTTGGCCAGTTCAAAGAAGCCAGTTAGAACAGAGCACGACAGTGGGAGGGCCATCTTCAACAAGAATGCCACAAACTAACCACCACACTTTTTAAACTGATAAAGTTTTCTTTGATTGAAACAGGGGTAGGAAATATCGTTGGTTCCGGAGGAACCCTCTGTAAGGAAAGCATATGCCAGACAGGTTCGACCATGAATTCTCAGGACCCTCTTGGATAATGGGATCTTAATTTTTTCAAAGATTTAGGTTCTAAAATTCTCAGAACCCTCCTGGATAATGGGATTTTAATTTCAAAATTCTCAAAGATTTAGGTTTTAAGTTCTCAGGACCCTCCTGGATAATGGGTTTTGATTTCAAATTTTCAAGGATTAGTTTTAAGCTCTCAGAACTTGCCTGGATAATGGGATTCAAATTTCAAATTTTCAAAGATTTAAGTTTTAAATTTTCAGGACCTTCCTGGACAATGGGACGTAGTTAAAATTCAAAACAAAAACCCATCCATGAGTAACAAAATCCAGCATAAGTTCTGCTTTGAAGAAATATAGTTGGCTTTAAAGTTTTCATTCTTAAGATAAGATTCAATTTTAAAATTTCAGGACCCACCTGGAAAATGGGATTCAACTAACACTCACAAATGTTCCTGATACAAACTGGGGCAGCAAATTTTCTTTGTTTTGTCTATTTTCTTATGATTGCAGGAACCCACCTGGAGAGCAGGGTGAATTCAATTTTCTAGTTCAAGTTTTTGGCAATCAAACGCCCACCTGGAGAACAAGGGAATACAATTCAAGAATTGATAATCAGGCTCCCACCTGAAGAACAAGGGAATACAGTTAAAGTTTTGGCAATCAGGCGCCCACTTGGAGAACAAGGGAATACACTTTAAGTTTTGGCAATCAGGCGCCCACCTGGAGAACAAGGGAATACAGTTCAAGTTTTGGCAATCAGGCGCCCACCTGAAAAACAAGGGAATACAGATTCGAGTTTTGGGAAACCAGGCGCCCATCTGAAGAACAAGGGAATACAGTTTCAAGTTGTGGAAACCAGGCGCCCACCTGAAGAACAAGGGAATACAGTTCAGTTTTGGAAATCAGGCGCCCACCTGAAGAACAAAGGAACACAGTTTCAAGTTTTTGGGAAATCAGGCGACCACCTGGAGAACAAGGGAATACAATTCAAGTTTTGGTAATCAGGCGCCCACCTGAAGAACAAGGGAATACAGTTAAAGTTTTGGCAATCAGGCGCCCACCTGGAGAACAAGGGAATACAATTCAAGTTTTGGTAATCAGGCGCCCACCTGAAGAACAAGGGAATACAGTTAAAGTTTTGGCAATCAGGCGCCCACCTGGAGAACAAGGGAATACAGTTTAAGTTTTGGCAATCAGGCGCCCACCTGAAGAGCAAGGGAATATAGTTTCAATTTTTTGGCAATCAGGCACCCACCTGGAGAACAAGGGAACCCATTTCAGAATTCAACTCGCGTTAACAACAACAGAAATTCGCTTTGAGAGCGCAAGTCGACAATTCAAGATGCACGACAGAATTGTAGAAGCAACAAGACCGAGTTTAAAGATGGTAGATAGGATTCCTGTAATTCATAGATCATAGTTTAGCCTAGCTTCTTGTTATTTCGTCTCGGTGTAATAAGGAGATCAGAAACAGTAACAGCAGCAACCGCAGTAAAACCACAGCTTCTCGGTAGTCCCAGCTACCAAAACTTCCCGAACTACACTGACCTGATTTCTTTATAGCCAAGGATATGTTGGCAACCTCGGAAGCAAGGTGCAATCACATCTTTCAAAAATTCTTCCCATGGATTATTCAAACGGGCAAAAATCGCTCGTACACGCTCACTTTATCTTTGTCCGAAAACCTTTCGTGTTTCCGAGAAAAAAGGAGCAGTTGTGAGCGTGTAATTTTTTCCCAAGTAATAATACTCCCACAAAAGTCACAAATAGATTTTTAGGTCAATTTAATTTTTATAGAATTTTTTAGGATTTTCTGGATAATGTTTTGCTTTACATTTAGCGCATTTTAATATTTAAAAATTAAGAAAATACCAAAAAACCATTAAACATTTTTTATTGCATAGCATTTCTAGATCTTAATTTCATTTTGAGGACTTAAGTGCATAAGCTAATTGGATTATTAAAATGAAAATCAAAAGTGGTCATTTCTATGTATTTAGCTTATAGTCATAAAAATAGTATTTGTCTTTAATGATTTTTAAGTAATTAATAACTTTGATGTTAGAAATAGATAGCTAATCTAATTCTACAATTTAGAATCTAAGTCAGGATTTTAAGATTTTTTTGTTTTAGGATTTAAATTAGTTTAATTAGATTTAAAAGTAATTAAAATGAAAGGAAAAGAAAAAGCTCTGTTGATTGGGCCAAGGCCAAGTTCAGTGGCCCAAAACTCTTTATCCGTCTCTAGCCCAAGTCAAGCCCACCCGGTCCAGACCCCTAATACCCAAAACGACCCTGTTTTGATTTGGATCAATCCCCATTGTTGATCTCATCTAATCCAACGTCCCTAAACTCACCCACCACCTCCTATAAAATTGTCTGAACCCAAGTGTCACGCCCCGAAATCCCACCATCGGGTCGTGATGGCATCTAACGTTGAACTCGCTAGACAAGCCAACGTGTACAGTTAAACTTGCATGGAAAAATCGATTTAATAGAATAAGCTAAAAATGGTTCACAACTTAACAGCGGAGATAAATAAATATGGTTTTCAAAACTAAGTAAAGACAACATAA
>ML432685.1:0-15465 GCA_005239525.1 Nicotiana knightiana
GCTACAAACTCTGCTATATCATTCTTCATTCTTCGCCACCAATAGTGCTGCCTCAAATCCTGACACATCTTCGCAGTACCCAGATGGATGGAATACCGCGAACTATGGGCCTCCGCTAAAATCAACTCCCGAAGCACATCAACATTGGGCACACAAATCTGACCCTGCATCCTCAATACCCCATCATCTCCAATGGTCACATATCTGGCATCACCGTGCTGGACCGTGTCGTTGAGGACAAGTAAATGAGGATCATCATACTGTCGCTCCCTGATACGATCGAATAAAGAAGACCGAGAAACCACACAAGCTAAAACCCGGCAAGGCTCAGAAAGATCCAATCTCACAAACTGACTAGCCAAGGACTGAACATCTAAGGCTAGAGGCCTCTCAGCTGCATGAAGGTACACCAAACTCCACAAACTCTTCGCCCGGAGACTCAAGGTGTCGGCCACCACATTGGCCTTCCCCGGGTGGTATAATATAGTGATGTCATAGTCCTTTAGCAACTCTAACCATCTACGCTGGCGCAAATTTAGATCCTTCTGCCTAAATATGTGCTGCAAACTCTGGCGGTCAGTATAAATCTCACAAGGCACGTCGTACAAATAATGACGCCAGATCTTCAAGGCATGAACAATGGCAGCTAACTCAAAGTCGTGGACAGGGTAATTCTTCTCATGTATCTTCAACTATCTGGACGCGTAGGCAATCACCCTACCGTCCTGCATCAACACCGGTCCAAGGCCAACTCGTGAGGCATCACAATAAACTGTATAAGACCCCGAACCAGTAGGGAATATCAAGATTGGGGATGTAGTCAAAGATGTATTGAGCTTCTGAAAGCTCGCCTCACACTCCTCTGTCCACTGAAATGGATCACCCTTCTGGATCAATCTAGTCATAGGGGCTGCAATCGATCAAAATCTCTCCACAAAACGGCGGTAATAACCCGCCCAGCCAAGGAAACTGCGAATCTATGTAACTGAGGATGGCCTGGGCCAACTCTACATGGCCTCTACCTTCTTCGGATCCACTCGAATGCCCTCACTATATACCACGTGGCCTAAGAATGCCAAAGAACTCAACCAAAACTCACATTTTGAGAACTTCGCATACAACTTCTTCTCTCTCAAGGTCTGAAGCGCTGTCCTCAGGTGCTGCTCATGATCTTCCCGACTCCGGGAGTAAACAAGAATATCATCTATGAAAACAATGACGAACGAGTTTAGATATGTCCTGAACACACTGTGCATCAAATGCATAAATGTTGCAGGGGCATTAGTCAGCCCGAATGACATAACTAGAAACTCGTAATGGCCATACCGAGTCCTGAAAGAAGTCTTCGGGATATCCGGCTCCCGAATCTTCAACTGATGGTAACCTGAGCGCAAATCAATCTTAGAAAATACATGTGCGCCCTGAAGCTGGTCAAATAGATCATCAATACGGGGCAAGGGATAACGGTTCTTCACTGTAACCCTGTTCAACTGGCAATAATCAATACACGTGCGCATAGAACCATCTTTCTTCTTCACAAATAAGACAGGAGCACCCCAAGGTGAAACACTGGGTCGAATAAAACCCTTATCAAGCAATTCTTGTAACTGATCCTTCAACTCCTTCAACTCAGGAGGAGCCATACGGTAAGGAGGAATGGAAATGGGCTGAGTGCCCGGCAACAAATCAATGCCAAAATCAATGTCTCTATCGGGCGGCATGCCCGGAAGATCAGCTGGAAACACATCGGGATAATCCCGTACCACTGGAACTGAATCAACAGAAGGGGTATCAACACTGACATCTCTCACATAAGCCAAATACGCGGCACACCCCTTCTCAACCATACGCTGAGCTCTAAGAAAAGAGATAACTCTACTGGGAGTGTGATATAAAGTATCACTCCACTCAACAAGCAGAATACCTGGCATAGCCAGCGTCACGGTCTTGGCATGACAATCAAGAACAGCATAATGGGGCGACAACCAGTCCATACCCAAGATAATATCAAAATCCACCATATCGAGTAACAATAAGTCCGCACTTGTCTCAAAACCACGAATAGTAACCAAACACGATCGATAAACATGGTCCACAACAAGATAATCTCCCACGGGAATAGAAACATAAACAGGAGAACCCAAAGATTCTCGGGCTATACCCAAATGCGGAGCAAAATAACAAGACACATAAGAATACGTGGATCCTGGATCGAATAGAACCGATGCATCTCTGTGACAAACTAGTATAATACCTGTGATGATAGAATCAGAGGCAACAGCCTCGGTACGAGCAGGAATAGCATAATATCTGGCCTGGCCTCCCCCTCGAGGGCGACCTATACCTCCCCGACCTCCACCCCTAGTTGGCTGGGCAGGTGGGGTAGCAGCTGGAGCTGTGATCATAGCCTGATAACTCTGCTGAGCATGCTGTGGCTGAAAGGTATGTTAAGATGCACCCCTAATAAGTCTGGGGCAGTCCCTAACTACATGGAGTGTATCGCCACACTCGAAACAAGCTCTGGGAGGACGTGGTGGTTGTGACTGGCTAGGGCCAGGTCTACTAGACTGACCTCTGGAAGCACCCCGCGCAAGAGGCGCGCTAGAAACTGGAGGTGTATAATAAGGCTCCTGAGGCCTGGGTGGAGTTGTGGTACCGCTGGCTGCTGGAAGAGCTAAATGAACTGGGCGGACCATATAACCCCTACCATGTCGACCTGCTGCTGGGGTACGGGCACCAGAGTAGTGGCCCGACTCTCGAGACCTCTTGGCCTCCCTCTCCTCTCGCTCCCTAGCGAGCATACCCTCGATCCTCCTAGCAATGCTCACTACCTGCTGATAAGGAATGTCCATCTCCAACTCTCGAGCCATGCTAGATCTGATGGGTGGGACAAGACCCTCAATGAACCGGTGAACCCTCTCGCGGACAGTAGCAACCAAAGTCGGTGCATGCCTAGCCAATCTAGTGTAACGGATAGCATACTCTAAAACTATCATAGCACCCTGGCACAAATGCTCAAACTCTGCACGCCACGCGTCCCTAAGGCTTTGAGGCACAAACTCTCTCAGGAACATATCTGAGAACTAGGTCCAAGTCAGTGAAGCAGCCTCGTCTGGACTGTCTAACTCATAGGTGCGCCACCAATCATAGGCGGCTCCGTGAAGCTGGAAAGTAGTAAAGGAAACCCCACTAGATCCAGCTATTCCCAGAGTGCGAAGAATATGGTGACACTTCTCTAGAAATCCCAAGGCATCATCTGATGCTAGCCCACTGAATACCGGAGGGTCATACTTCTTGAACCTCTCAAGTCTCCGCTACTCGTCCTCTGAAGCAGCTGACCCATCCTCGGGCTGAGCTGGCACTACAGGCGGTACAGGAATGATCTCTGGGACCTGATCCACATGCACTCGCTGCTCCGGAGTGCGGGCGGCGGGAGTCTGTGCTCCTCCCCCGGCCTGAGATGTGGCTGTAGCAAGTGGAAGCAACCCTGCCTGAGCCAGAGTGGTGTACATTGACATGAACTGAGCTAATGTCTCCTGAAGAGCTGGAGTAGTAGTGGCAGTAGGCGTGTCAGGTGTCGGAACCTCGGCCGGATCTGATGGTGGTACCTCGGCGGCAGCTCGTGCAGGTGCTCTCGCTGCACCACGTGCGCGTCCTCGACCTCTATCCCGGCCCCGGCCTCTGACGGCTGTTGTAGGGGGCACGGGCGCCTGATCTTCCTGAGTAGCACGTGTCCTCACCATCTGTGAGAGAATAGGAAACAGAGGTTTAGTATTGATGTCAAAAATATTGCACGACAAATAAATCAATGAAGTGAAGATTTTTTTTAAACAATTACATAGCCTCTCGTAGATAAGTACAGACGTCTCTGTACCGATCATCGAGACTCTAATAAACCGGCCTGTGTTTTGTGACTCCTATGAACCTAGGGCTCTGATACCAACTTGGCACGACCCCAGTTCGCCCTCCGTGAACATGTCGTGACAGCACCTATTCCCTATAACTAGGCAAGCCTAACAATGCGGAATAACAACATAATTTGCGGAATAATTAAGTAAAGGAAAGCTGAACAATCTAAAAGAAAGACTGTATATAAATGCCACTTGGCATATACAACCCAAAATAATAGGAAAGTCTACAACAACACCCCAAAACTTGGAAACTCACGGGAACCACAGGCTAATAGAATATAATACACTGCTCTAACTCCAGAATGTCTATACAACTGTAAGGAGGGATAAACTTTTCACAAAAAGCTGGAATAAGATAGAGACTCCTGGTCTACGGACGCGGTAGATGTACCTCGAAGTCTCTGTTGTATCTCTCAACCTCGGGGATAGTGCGCCTGAGTGGAGGTACCTTGATCTGCACATGAAAAATATGCGCAGGAAAGGCATGAGTACACCAAAGCGGTACTCAGTAAGTGCCAAGCCTAACCTCGATCGGGTAATGACGAGGAAGGTCAAGGCCCTACTGAGGTTAAACAATATAATAGGAATTTACGGTATGAAAAAAGATAGAAATAATGAGTACATCCGTGAAATAAGATAGGTCAACAAGGAAATGACAAACACAACAAAAGTGTAAACACGGAATATGAACAGCTCGATAACAAAGGTAACAATGAGGATCTCCCAGGATACCGTCCTATAGTCCTTTTCTCAACTGCCTAGTGGATCTCCCGGGATACCATCCCGCAGTCCATCATATGTATAACCGAAGGATCATTATCTATGCAGGGAGATCTCCCGGGATACCGTCCCGTAGTCCAAAAATAAATGTGCAGGGGGATCTCCCGGAATAACGTTCCGTAGTTCCAAAGTAAATATGCAGGGGGATCTCCCGGGATACCGTCCCGTAGTCCCAAAATAAATGTGCAGGGGGATCTCCCGGAATAACGTTCCGTAGTTCCAAAGTAAATATGCAGGGGGATCTCCCGGGATACCGTCCCGTAGTCCCAAAATAAATGTGCAGGGGGATCTCCCGGAATAGCGTTTCGTAGTCCCAAAGTAAATATGCAGGGAGATCTCCCGGGATATCGTCCCGTAGTCTCAAAATAAATATGCAGGGGGATCTCCCGGAATAGCATTCCGTAGTCCCAAAGTAAATATTCAGGGGGATCTCCCGGAATAGCGTTCCGTAGTCCCAAAGTAAATACACAACCACAACAAGAAGACGTTCAGGATTAGGGTGCATAAAATACAAGGCAACAGGTAATTCTAGTCCAACATGCTTCACGTAGTGCAATTAAGGAAATTTAAGCAAATAGGCAATTCGGGAAACTAGGGAGGATTTTCTAAGCTAACATAGACTATAGTTGCAATTAAAATAAAACAGGTAAGAAAGAAACTCAGGCTAAATATTTAAAGTAAAACCGGATTTTCAACAATTAGCACAAGTACGCGCTCGTCACCTCACGCACAAGCCATTCAAGTACCAAATATCACATACTAAGGGGTAAGGTCCCCCACACAAGGTTAGACAAGCCACTTACCTTGAACCGGCTCAATATGAACTCGAAAGCACATGTTTGCCACGAGTATCCGACTCCAATTTCGGATTGGGAAACTATCATCCCTTTCCTATGGTTTTCCCCCATTTTTTGATAATTAAACTAAAGAAAATAACAGAAATTAATGGTCTAACAAAGAATTAGGATTAGGAAATGTTACCTATGATCCTTCTCTTCAAAACCCACAGAAAATTTCCAATCTTTGAGCCCTCACACGATTTTTAGAATTATGAACCAAACTCTCAGATTTTTGGAATAAAACACACAGGGGATTCGCACCTACGGCCGCACCTGCAGAAAAAGCATCGCAGGTGCGAAAGTCACTTAAATGCACTGGGGCCGCACCTGCGGTCGTTTGGTCGCGCCTGCGGTCCCGCACCTGCGGAACCCAGGTCGCACCTGCGACCACTGGCCAAAACTCCCCTATCGCACCTGTGATCAAGGCCATCGCACCTGCGAGTCCGCACCTGCGTAAAAACCTTCGCAGGTGCGAAGACACCAGAAGGTGCCTGGTTCAGCAGCAACAATTTTCCCAAATTTCACCCGTTAAGCATCCGAAACAACCCGAGACCCCCGGGACCTCAACCAAAAAAACCAACCAATCCTAACACCTATTTGAACTAGGTCGAGCCTTAAAAACACGTCTCATAACATCAAAATCATCGATTATGCAAAGATTCAAGCCTAGAAACTTAGGAAAATTCTAGAATTCACATCCGACGCCGAAACACGTCTAAACTTATTCGAATGGCCTCAAATTTTGCACACACATCCCAAATGACATGACGAAACTACTGCAACTTCTGGAATTCCATTCTGATCCTCAGATCAAAAATTCACTATCGGACCGGAAACTCCAAAATTCAAACTTCGGCATTTCAAGCCTAAATGAGCTACGGACTTCCAAAATACATTCCGAACATGCTCCCAACCCCGAAATCACCTAACGGAGCTAACAGAACCATCAAATTTCCATTCCAAGGCCGTCTTCACACTGCTCTGACTACAGGAAACTTTCCAACACTTAAGCTCTCATTTAGGGACTAAATGTCCCAAAACTCTCCGAAACTCAAAATCGTACATCCCGGTAATTCAGAAATAGGCTTGGGGAAAATAGTTTATAGGGGATCGGCGTGTTAATTCTTAAGATGACTGACTGGGTCATCACAGTTCACCCTATTGGTGGTTCAGAAGTTATGATAGAATTCTTGCGCTACCTCATATTGGCATGTTAGGTGCGGTAAGCAGTATGTAACTGGGAGTAAGAATCGAGATTTAGGTCTGATGGTTATAAGGATGTCATGAGCTCGGAATAGCAAGGCAGAGTGATTTGAAAGTTCAGTATAAGCTGGTATTATCTTCAGTGTCGCCTGAGATTGATATTCGGTGGAAGAGGATTTGTACCCTGGTCATGGGTTATTGATGTGATTTGCAGCCTTAGCATGGTTGGTGTCATGGATGTGCAGACTGGTTGCCTTGTGTGGGAGGTCGTGGAAGCATCACCGCGAAAAGATTGTATAAAGTGTGACATGTAATCACTTGATGGAATTCAGATTTGGACTGAGTATGAAGAAGTGCAATATTGCTTAATTGAGAACTTATGCCTGGAGGGTGTTCGATTCAGTTGATTATGGATTTTGGGGTGTTAGTCCCAGTGATGACGGTTGTTCTCGTATATTATGAGAAAAGGTAGGGTTAATGTGGACCCAGGTAAAAGCTAAATAGCTAAGTTTGGTGTGAGCAAGGTGGCTCGATGTTTGTGGATGGATTGGTTTATGATTATGGGCTCCGTGCGAGCCAGGCATGTTCCTTTCAGTGGAGATCTTTTCATGGAAAGATATTAGAACAGCGGGTGTCGTTCCATCTTCGTCAAATTTATGTGTTATGGTGATTGTGCCGTGTGAGTTGTGAAACGGCTTGATATTCCTTATGTGTTGAGGTCCCGCGTAGTGGGGATGTTATGTAAGAAGGATAGCTCTTGAGATCCAGAGTGTGAGTGTGTGTATATATATCGCACTTCAATTGTGCTTGAGTTTTATAGCCTACGGCTTTATCAGACTCCCCAGGATGATATTATGCACTCAGCGTGCTTGTGATCGATATTCGATAATTTGTAATAGTGAGAAATCAGCTTTGTATATATTTCCTTACGTGAGTTTTATGTTATTTGGATCGGGTGGCACGCCGCCACGGTGATGTTATTTGGGATCGGGTGGCATGCCGCCACGGGTATGTTATTTGGATTGGTTTTCACACTGCAATAGTGTGATGATAAGAAGGGTTAATATGTATTTATTTTCTTGTGTTTTATTTACTATTTTTGGTAAGAATTCATATTAGTTGAGTGAGCTGAATAGTTCCGTCTTGAGTCATTTCTATATATCATGTTCGAGTTATGGCCTATTGGCACGATACGGTATCATGTGAGGCTATTAGCCATGTTTGGGGTGATTTACTGTCTGAGCAGTTCATACTGGGTGAGATGAGATTATCAGATCAGGGATCAGTACGGTAAGGTTATGTGGAGTGTATATTAAAGAACAAATACCATCACCAGCTTCATAAGGAAAGTGACGATTCTGGTGAAAATGAGGTATTCAAGGATTTGTTAACTCTGCGGTTGAGTATGAATTTCTGCACATTCCTCTGTTGTGGTGGTATCGTCAGCATTATAGCAGGATGTATGTATAGTTGTTATGAGGTGCATTGGGAGCATCAGATTCGTGGAATTTTGGTCATTAAAGTACAGGGAGCGTCATTGTGGTCAGATGATGAGTTGTGTAGTACATGGTGCCGATTCGGCAAGGGTATGCAGTTACGATCGGGTATATCATGTGCTAGTTGATGTAGTGCTTATATATATCGAAACTAGGCCTGGCTAGAGAAATTTCAGGTGTTTGAATGAATTTTGAGCTTATTATATGAATAAAGAAGAAATCTCCAGATTTGATCAAGCTATTGTGCTCGACAGGGTTGTGGTAGCACGGGTAGGTGCACGAGGTGTTAAACAGTGATTTCAGATAATTTTGGGGAAGTTCTTGGCACGTTCGAACACGAACGTATGTTTAAGTGAGGGAGAATGTAATGACCAGATCGGTCATTTTGAGATTCAGCGCGTCGTTCAGCAGTTGGGAGTCATGAACAGCTTCATTTCGGGTATTGTGACTTGTATGTATGGTCAGAGTTGAAATTCAGGAGCTTCGGAGTTAAATTGAAAGGAAAATTCTCATTTCAGAAGCCTTAAGTTGAAGAAATTGAGTAAGACTGGAATTTTGAGTAAATGACCTCGGAATCAGGATCTGAAGGTTCCAGCAGGTTCATATGATGATTTCAAACTTGGGCGTATGTCCGGATCGGGATTTGGATAACCCGAGAGCGTTTCGGTGTATATTGTGGAAGTCAGCATTTTGAAGACATTTCCTAAGTTTGGCTTGAAGCGCATTTCAATGATATTGATGTCCATTTGGGATTCCGAGTCTGAGAATAGCTTCGTATGGGATTCTGGAGTTGGGAGCGCAATCAGAAGTGAATTCGGATGTTCGGAGGTCATTTTGAAGTCATTTGGCTAAAGATAGAAATTTGAAGGTTTTTGAGAAGTTTGACCGAGAGTTTGAATTTTTTATATCGGGGTCGGATTCAAATTTCGAAAGTTGGAGCAGGTCCATAATGTCGAATATGACTTGTGTGCAAAATTTGGGGTCAATCGGGCGTGATTTGATAGGTTTCAGTGTCGGGTGTAGAAGCTTGAAATTCTAAGTTCTTAAAGAATTGGACTTGAGTGCGATTCATGATTTTGGCATTGTTTGAGGTGATTTGAGGGCTCGATCAAGTCCGTGTTATGTTTTGGGACAGGTTCGTATGATTCGACGGGGTCCCAGGGGCCCCGGATGGATTCCGGGTGGTTAACGGATCAAATTAAAGGTTGGAAAGGGCTGGTTTCTATTGTCATCTGGTGTAACCGCACCTGTGAGGAATTGGCTGCAGGTGCGGCCTGGGAGTCGCAAGTGCGAATTTTGCTTGGCCCGGCTGGGAACCGCAGGTGCGATGAAAATTCGCAGGTGCGGGAAATAGTGCGCAGGTGCGATTTGGCTGGAGATTTGAGAAGTCGCAGGTGCGGGTGAATTGGTCGCACCTGCGTGATCGCAGGTGCGGAAAAAGGGCCTGGGCAGATTGTTTTTAAGTGAGAGTTTAGTTCATTGTCTTCACTTTCTTCATGGGATAGGCGATTTTTGAAGAGCTTTTAAGGGGGGGATTTCACCAAGCTTCAAGAGGTAAGTTCTTCTACTTGGTTCTAAGGTCAAATACAAGATTTTGCATGGATTTTTGAGCATGAAATTGGTAGGAAATTGTGAAACTTTGAAGAAACCTAGAATTTGGTAAATTGGATTTTTGGCCACGAATTGAGCATGAACATTAGAGTAAATTATATAATTGAGTTAGTAAGGCTATGGGTAGAAGGCATCTTCGAGAATTTTGGATTTCCGGGCACGTGGGCCCGAGGGNAAATTATATAATTGAGTTAGTAAGGCTATGGGTAGAAGGCATCTTCGAGAATTTTGGATTTCCGTGCACGAGGGCGCGAGGGCATTTTGGTCATTTCGCTGAGCGGGATTGGGAAAGTATATAATCTGAAATTTTTGTGAGTATTAGGATGAATTTTCATTGCTTTGTCATTCATGTGGTAGATTCGGAGTGTGGTGCGTCCGTTGGGGTCATCGGAAGGGCTTGGAAGCCGGATTTCGAATTTCGGAGCGAGGTAAGTCTCCTTTCTAACTTCGTGAGGGGGAATCGTCCCCCTAGGTGAATTAATTCAGTATATGTTATTGTCTTTGGGGGCTACGTACGCACGAGGTGACAAGAGTCCATGCGTAGCTACTAAATGCTTATGTCCGAGTAGTCTAGGACCCACTAGCATGCTTTATGTGTGTACCTGTAACCCTGCCTGTATCATTGAACTGTTAATAAGACCAAAAATATAATTAAATATTTAAAAGAAAGCTGGAATTCATACTTTTATCCTTCCAAAGAGAATTTGTTTCCGCTGAAAATATATGTGTACCTGAGTTAGGTCGTATCGAGGAATACCGTTAAATTTGACAAATGAGTTTCAAAAAACAAATAATTTCGAAACCTATGTTTCATGGTTCTTTGAATACGAATTTTTACTATTTTCCATGAGAAAAACTATTGTTATTAATAAAAAGTGGATTTAAACGTGTGGAAATGTGTCAGCACTCGAGTCGCAGGTATGATTCGCGATCGAGGGGAGCTTTATGTTAAATATATATATTTTTATCGAGTCAGCACACATGCCGAAGGTGTGATTCGCGGCCGTGGGATAGCTTATTATATATTTATATCGAGTCAGCACGCGAGCCACAGGTATGATGTGCGGCTGTGGGACAACTTATTATTATTATCGAGTCAGCACACGAGTCGCAGGGATGATGCGCGATCGTGGGATAGCTTATTATTATCGAGTCAGCACACGAGTCGCAGGGATGATGCGCGATCGTGGGATAGCTTATTATTATCGAGTCAGCACACGAGTCTCAGGGGATGATGCGCGATCGTGGGATAGCTTATTATTGTATTGAGTCAGCACGCGAGTCGCAGGTATGATTCGCGATCGTGGGATAGATTTATGACCCCAGTCCCTATGACCACCTTTATGACTCCGGCGGGTTGTCTTGTCCTGGTATGTGTATGGTCACTTGAGTTCTGAGTCATTTGTAACTGGAGTGTCAGGTATGTGTTAAAAGGAGATTTTAGTACCTTGCTGTTTCTTTCAGTTATTATCTGGATTCCGTTATTTGCTATGTACTTGTTGCTTGTTGTCCTTCATGTCTATTATATTTCATCATATTCTGTCACATGTTGTATTGTCGGACTTTAGTAAGAGTCTAATTTGCTCCCTCGTCACTACCTCTCTGAGGTTAAGCGATCAACTTACTGAGTACACGTTGTTTTCGTACTCATGTTGCACTTGTTGTGCATTTTATTGCATATGTACCTTCATGTCAATATGGAGGATTCGGAGACTTAGGAGAGGCGCATCTTCCAGAGGCGATCCGCAGCTGACAGAGTCACCCTCGTACTATATCTATTTCATTTTAAATTTCCTTGTACAGTTGTATTTCGGACAGGTTTTGTACTATTTTTAAAATTCATAGAAGTTGCTCATGTACTTGTGACACCGGGTTCAGGGGACGTGTTGGGATTTACTTCATTAAATTAAATTGATGTGTTGTCATATTTAAGTTTACTAAAATTTATTTGTTTGGTTATGAGATGCAAGAGAAAGTAACGATTTCGAAAATGTTAAAAACTGGAGAGTTATTTCAATAAATTCATGTTTTGGCTTGCCTGACCTTGTGTCCGGCGCCATCATGGCCTTAGGGATTTTGGGTCGTGAAAATTTTTCGAAATTTTTTGTTTATGAATGGAAAATAACTCTGATTTCTCTGTATTCTTTAAGATGTTTTCAACAGCTCAGAGAGAGTGAAAAAAAAAAGGAACCCCTTCATCTCTAGAAAGAGGGTCTATTTATAGGATATTTGAGAATGGGATATTCTTTGGAATATTCCTTATCCAAAAGCTGAAAAATAGTACTAAATAGTACATAGGGCAGCTGTCAACCATATCTTTGGGACAACGCCCCTATTCTAGAACTTTCCTCTTTAGAAAATACCTTTTTAACCTCAAGAGTCTGATTTCCTAAACTGAGTTGCCTAATGTACCCCTTGGAGTCCTTGAATTTACCATTGGGTAGTCAAGGTTAAACTCACTTGGGTTATTATTTAAAGTTTGGTTAGTTAACCCTAGTTATGTAATTAGTTAGCTATTAGTTATTCTTAACTATGGTTGAGTCAAACTAGTTGAAGGTTAATTGATTAAGTGCCTGGAGTTGATTAGTCATTGATTAACTTATATTAATTAGTTCAAAGTCCTTAGATTTAGGTTAATTGATCTTACAAATTACTTTGGTTAATTAACCCTAATTGATTATCTTAACTAGGAATTAGGACTTAGCTAATTGAGGGTGCTTAATTCCTAATTAGTTTATTTTAAACTGATTTTTCAGACGTGTACAGGAATTAGGTTAATTGTAGGTGTTGGCTAATTCTAACTTAGTTAATCATATGAAGAAATTAATCCTTTAATGAAATTAGACGCCTACTTAGGTTAGATAATTATCTTAAGCCAGTTAAATTAGGTTCTCAGATTATATTGTTAATTATTTTAGTTTCAAGGTACACTTAATTAGTCGAGTAAAATTACCTCTTCATCAATTAATTAATAAACACCCTAATCGATTAATCGACTACCCTAATGACTAAAACAATTAAGCAGATAAGAGAGTGATTATTCACAAGTGGACAATCATGTTTAGGGCAGAAAATAACACTACCAGAAACAGAAAAGAAAATCTGACACCTAAACGAAATAATGGATTAACCTATATTATACTAAGAAGGCATGATTATCAAAGAAACCTAGATATTATTTGACAAGAACAAATTAACCTAAACATAAAATCAGTGTATGCATGTAGATCTTAAGCTAATTAACACAAAACACATACGGAATAATGATTAACATGGACGAAGGCAAAATATGACAACATGGATCAAAAATAATGATTCCTATATGCCTCTATTTGAAAGACAACAAAAAGACAGAAAGGGAAAGGGGGAAATACCAGTGGGATGTTTGACAGATTCCGGCGGGTTTTGAAAAATGACTCAAACCCACAGAAATCAATAGCCCTCATTGAGAGCTATCGATGCGTGTAGGTTAGAGCCATTAAAAGTCTTTGAGTCGACTTGTAGAAAGAAAAAAAAGGTTAGGGTTTCGGGTTTTTCATATTTGAAATTGGGTGAGATTGAATGGGTTTTTGCTGAGATTGATAGTGGAAGGTGATTGAGGAGGCCATGGGGATCATCTGGTATAATTTTGGGATAGATTGGAGAAGCTCTGCCGCCGGAGGCGATTTTCGGTCGGCGGAGGACGGTGGCTCTGGCGGCTAGGGTTTGTGGCTTAGAGAGAAAGAGAGAGACAGGTAGGGGCTTAGGGTTGTTAGACCTCGTGAATGCGGGTGGGGGGCTTGTGAAACAGTTAAATATTAAAAGGGTGGGGGGTTCTCAACTGTTTGATCAAAGAGATCAACGGTGTGGATCGTCCATAACTTAAACGGCGTCGTTTTGGTCAGGGGTAGGCCGGGTGGGCTATGGGATTTGGGTTGGGTCATTGGAGTGTATAGAGATAGGGATTGGTCCTGGGTATTCTTGGCCCAGGTCCGATTTTAGCTCTCTTAATTAATTAAACTATTTAACCTAATTAAGTTCAAATCTAATTTAATCCAAAAATGTAGTAATTAATTTTAAACCTTATTTTTCATCTATTTACAGATTAACTAAGAATAAAACGACCAATTCTATATTCCTAATTAAATCTATGATTTATCGAATAAAAATGATTAATTTTAGTAATTAGTTATTAAAACTACATTACGTTAAATAACCATCATTCGTCTATTATTTAGTTAATTATAACTTCATAATTCCTTGATAATAGTGATGTAATTTTTAATAATTTTAAAAGATGAATTATGGATACGCAAAAAATACAAATCATTCACAATTAATCATTGAAAATGAACAAAAATTCATAAAATTGATTGATTTATTGAGATTTTTATAGGACGATATGGCGAGTAAAAATCACGTGCTCACAGTTGTCCCTCTCTGCTCGGAAACACGAAGAGTTTTCGGGCAAAGACAAAGTGAGCAGCAATAAATGACTTTTACCCATTCATATGTTCCATTGTGAAGCGTTTTTGAAAAGTTTGACCGAACCCTGCCTCAAAGGTTGCCTACATATCCTTGGCTATAAGGAATCAGGTCACTGTAGTTCTGAAAGTTTTGGTAGCTGGACTACCGAGTAACTGTGGTTTTACTGCGGTTGTTGTTGTTACTGATGCTAATCTCCTTATTACACCCAAGTACAAAATGAAGGACTAACTAAAACCTATCAGCTGCTAATTTACAAGATTCCTATCTAAGACTTGGTCTTGAGTCTTGATCTTTTGCTGACTCTGACCTGGATCCTGATGCTTGTTAGTCACAGGTGCTTGTTTTGTCTTGTCGTTCCTCGGATCAAAGCAGGATATACTGGACGGATGACTTCAATCTCGTCCTGAATAGTCCACATCTTCACCGTTTGCGCAATTTGGATTCAATCTTCTCTTTCCTCTTTCTGTTTTTGTTATATTTTGGATCGAAACTTCTTCTTTTGGTCGTCTCGAGTTCCAATGTCCTAGAAACGTAATCTGTACAAAATAAAAACAAACAAACGAAATTTTCTGCCCCAGTTTTCACTAGGAAAATTTCGTGAGTTATTGTAATAAAATCTATGCTACTTTATTATTGAAAGCAATAAAAAGTCGGGACTGGCGTACTCGGAGTTATTGCAGACTAGGGAGTGGATACCCTATATCTCAAAGCAAGATCAACTAGGGGTTGGGAGCCCTATGTTGCAAAATGAAATCAACCAGGGATTGTGTACCCTATGTTGGAAAAGAAATCAACCAGGAAGTGTATACCCTTGATTGTAAAAGAAATCATCAACCAGGGAGTGTACACCCTTGATTGGCATCGACTACGAGAGTGTATACCCTTCGTCGGGAAAAAAATCAACCATGGAGTGTATACCCTTGATTGGAAAAGAAAGCATCAACCAGGGAGTGTATACCCTTGATTGGAAAAGAAACCATCAACCATGGAGTGTATACCCTTGATTGGAAAAGAAATCATCAACCATGGATTTTATACCCTTGATTGGCATCGACTATGGGAGTGTATACCCTGCGTCGAGAAAAGAAATCAACCAGGGAGTGTATACCCTTGATTGGAAAAGAAATCATCAACCAGGGAGTGTATACCCTTGATTGG
>ML432685.1:15491-58388 GCA_005239525.1 Nicotiana knightiana
AAGCATCAACCAGGTAGAGTATACCCTTAATTGGAAAAGAAATCATCAACCAGGGAGTGTATACCCTTGATTGGAAAAGAAATCATCAACCAGGGAGTGTATACCCTTGATTGGCATCGACTACGGGAGTGTATACCCTGCGTCGGGAAAAGAAATCAACCAGGTAGTGTATACCCTTGATTGGAAAAAAAATCATCAACCAGGGAGTGTAAACCCTTGATTGGCATTGACTATGGGAGTGTATACCCTGCGTCGGGAAAAGAAATCAACCAGGGAGTGTATACCCTTGATTGGAAAAGAAAGCATCAACCAGGGAGTGTATACCCTTGATTGGAAAAGAAATCATCAACCAGGGAGTGTATACTCTTGATTGGAAAAGAAATTATCAACCAGGGAGTGTATACCCTTGATTGGCATCGACTACGGGAGTGTATACCCTGTGTCGGGAAAAGAAATCAACCAGGGAGTGTATACCCTTGATTGGAAAAGAAATCATCAACCAGGGAGTGTATACCCTTGATTGGCATCGACTACGGGAGTGTATACCCTGTGTCGGGAAAAGAAATCAACCAGGGAGTGTATACCTTGATTAGAAAATAAATCATCAACCAGGGAGTGTATACCCTTGATTGGAAAAGAAATCATCAACCAGGGAGTGTATACCCTTGATTGGCATCGACTAGGGAGCGTGTACACCCATGTCGGGAAAAGGTGTAGTTGGGGAATGGAGGTCCCATACTACTTTGAGTTATTTTCAACTTCAATTCTTCTCTCTTCTTTTTTCTTTCTTTTTTAAAATTTTTTGGGCATGCGGGAAAAGATTTTTTGAGGAAACTTCTCTTTCTTTGGAGTCAATGTTGCAAAGCTACTTCTAGCTCTTGCGCAATTCCTTTTGATTGCACCTGCTTTTGCATGGTGTCTTTTGCACATGTTTTCTATTTTCAAACAAAGAACAATTTGTTAGTTTGAAACGGTGGTTGGTTTTGCGGCCTTGATTATTTGAAACTGCTTGATCTCAGCCTCTTTGACGAAGATCTCAATTGTTTGCTTGTTTGCTGGGGATTGGGTTTCATTTTCAAACCCAGGGATCTTGGCTTTCCAGATTTTGTCGTGATGACTGGTCACGTGGGACCCAATATTTCAACTTTATTCTGCCTTTGTAGGCCTTTCATTTTCTCCTCTTTTGGATTTTTGGAGTATCGGGGGGAATTTTTTTTTACCCCTCAAATTCTGTCGCACCGGTTAGTCTCGTGAGACTTAACCTTTCCAATTTTACTGCGCCTTTATCGGCCTTCCATTTTTGGGTTTTCCCCCATCTTTAATTTAAAGCACCTGGAACGCTTTGGCTTTTCTGACTTTGCCGAGAGGGTTAGCCACGTGGGAATTAACCTTTCACTTCAATTGCCTTCATAGGCATTTTGATTTGATATTCTCCTTTCAAGAGTTGTGTTTACAGAATCGGCCATTGTGGCCAATCGGGATTGACTTGGTTCCCCTGGTGAGGCTGGGTGCCTTTTGTATGTTGGCTCGCGTCAAATGAGAACCCTGTAAATCAGTTTTGTCATCCTTTCTTTGTCTTATTTCAGGAATAGAGTTAGACCGAAAGGGATTGAGAAACAATAAATGACAGAATGGATAATGAGTTTAAACGAAAGGTATCCCTTTCGGGGAAAGGAAGGAAGGACTTATCTGGAGTGCATGCAGACTTTAATGAACATAACATGCCTTTTGGACTGGATGCCTGATCCGTGTAAACCGTACGACTCTCAGAAATTCATCACAACTAACACCTCGAGATTGAGAAACCTTGCCCCGGACTATGTCCACATCAGTGACCCATTATCATTTTTGATCAGTGGTGCCCTTTGCGGGTTTTCACCAACTAACCTCTCTCATTTCTCTTCTCACCATTGCCTTGTAGTGCTCTTTGCGAGTTTTCACTAACAAGACTCTCTCATTTTTAATTTCTTTGCTTACCGTCGCCTCACGGTGCCCGTGTGGGTTTTCACTGATAAGACTCTCTATTTTGTTTCTCTCATTTGCTTGCACCAGATTCAATACAGTATCCTCCAACTTTAAGCATGTTTACCAACTGATCGGAAGGACTTGAACAGGTTTTTGGTGAAAAAGAATTTGTATTGAATTACAACTTTGGAACCTCTCCGGCGAAATTATCACCAAACATATTATAACATCTGCCCCAGCTTAAACTCTTGGGGAAATGTGGATTTTTATTTGGTGTGACTGAACCCCAGGGAGAGGCTGCCTACGTATCCTTTCAGAATCAAGTCGAACGTAGTTCAGGGAACTTTTGTTTTTGTTTCCTTTTTTGATTTTTTTTTTCTTTATTTTTTTTTTTTAATAACACTTTTGGGTTCCAAATAGGGTGATCAAAGAAGAGTAACCGGCTCAAAGGTTTTGCAAAAGGGTTAATAGTGTTTGGGTAGTGGGAATAAAAGCCTTTGTCACCTCAATCGGAGAACATTTAATATTACGCGGAGGATCAAACGTAGTATCTTTTGGCGGCATCTGCATTGACAGTCATTTCGGGGTCATTTCCATCGATGTCCCCCAGGTATAACGCTCATTTTGGTAGCAATTTCCTTATGATGTACGGACCTTTCCAGTTTGGGGCGAATTTCCCTTTCGCTTCTTCGTGGTGCGGGAGGATACGTCTTAAAACAAGTTGCCCAACTTTGAAGTTCCTAGGTCGCACTTTCTTGTTGTAAGCGCGGGCATTCTTTTCTGGTATAATTTTTCGTGGCACACTGCGGCCATTCTTTTCTCATCAATCAAAGTTAGTTGCTCCAGACGAGTCTTGACCCACTCATTATCCTCAATTTCTGCTTCGACAATAATCCGAAGGGAAGGAATTTCAACTTCTACGGGTATTACGGCTTCAGTGCCATAAACCAATAGGTAAGGGGTAGCTCTAACCGATGTGTGCACGGTCATGTGATATCCCAACAATGCAAAAGGAATCTTTTCATGCCATTGCCTGGATGTTTGAATCATTTTCCTGAGAATTTTCTTGATGTTTTTGTTTGCTGCTTCAACGGCGCCATTGGCTTTGGGCCAGTAAGGGGTCAAGTTGCGGTGTGTTATCTGGAACTGTTCACATACCTCCCTCATCAAGTTACTGTTTAGATTCGCGACATTATCGGTAATGATAGTTTTTGGGATACCAAAATGACAGATGATATTAGCATGCACGAAATCCACCACTGCTTTCTTAGTAACAGCTTTGAATGTGACAGCCTCGACCCATTTTGTGAAATGGTCGATAGCAACCAAAATGAATATGTGCCCGTTTAAGGCCCTTGGCTCGATTGGCCCAATGACATCCATTCCCCAGGCAACCAACGGCCAGGGTGTCGACATAGGATGCAGTTCTGATGGTGGTGCATGGATTAAGTCTCCATGTATTTGACACTTAAGGCACTTCCGGACGAAACCGAAATAATCTTTCTCCATGGTCATCCAATAATATCCAGCCCGCAAGTTTTCTTTGCGAGGACGCACCTATTCATGTGGGGACCGCATACTCCTGAATGGACCTCGCTCATGATCCTTTCGGCTTCTTCGGCATCTACACATTTTAACAGATTTAGATCGGGAGTCCTTTATGCAGTACTTCCCCACTTAGGAAGAAACTGTTGGCGAGCCTTCGGATGGTTCTCTTTTGGTCTCCGTTGGCCTGTTCTAGATATTCTCTTGTCTTGAAAAATCTTTTAATATCATGATACCATGGTTGGACATCGGGTTCTACTTCGTCTGTGTTGCAATAACCATGTCTTTCCTTGATTTGGATCTCCAATGGGTCTATGCGAACATTACCCGAATAGGGCAGCATTGCAGCTAGGGTGGCTAGTGCATTGGCTAACTCATTGTGGCACTGAGGAATATATCTGAACTCGACGGCTTTGAATCGCTTGCTAAGATTCTCCACATGCTGTCTGTAGGGAAGGAGTTTAACATCTCGAGTTTCCCACTCTCCCTGAGCCTGCTTAATGATAAAATCGGAGTCCCCCATGATCAATAACTCTTCTACATCCATGTCAATGGCCATGTTCATGCCCATTATACAAGCTTCATATTCAGCAGTATTGTTTGTGCAGAAGAAACGGAGGCGGGCCGTGGCAGGGTAGTGTTGTCCTATGGGCGAAATCAAGATTGCCCCTATCCCAATACCTTTCGCATTGGCTGCTCTATCGAAGAACATTTTCTAGGAGTCAACGCCTTCCGAGATTACTTCGACGGAATTGATTTCTTCATCCGAAAAATAAGTGCTCAAAGGTTGATATTCATCATCAACCGGATTTTCAGCTAGATGATCGGCCAATGATTGAGCTTTCATAGCTGCGCGAGTGACATAGACAATATCGAATTCTGTGAGTAAGATTTGCCATTTTGCTAATCTCTCGGTGGGTATTGGCTTTTGGAATATGTACTTCAAAGGATCCAGCCTCGTGATGAGGTAGGTGGTATGAGCCAATAAATAATGTTGGAGCTTCTGAGCAACCCAAGTTAGAGCTCAGAAAGTCCTTTCTAACTGAGAATACTTGGCCTCGTAGCTTGTGAACTTCTTGCTTAAGTAATAAATGGCCTGCTCTTTCTTCCCGGTTGCATCGTCTTGCCCGAGAACACACCCAAAGGAATTTTCTAGCACTGTTAGGTATAGGAACAGAGGTCTCCCTGGTTCTGGTGGGACTAACACTGGAGGATTTGACAGATATTCTTTGATCTTGTCAAAAGCGTCCTGGCACTCGTCTGTCCATTTGATGGCTGCATCTTTTTTCAACAGCTTGAATATAGGCTCGCATGTGGAGGTCAACTGAGCGATGAACCTGCTGATGTAATTCAACCTACCCAACAGACTCATGACTTCCTTCTTGGTTCTTGGGGGTGGGAGATCTCGAATAGATTTTATCTTTGTCGGGTCCAGCTCAATGCCCCGTCGACTGACTATAAATCCCAATAATTTTCCGGATGGAACTCCGAAAACGCATTTGGCTGGGTTTAATTTCAAATCATATTTGCGCAAGCGTTTGAAGAATTTCCTCAAATGCTGCACATGGTCACTTTGGGTCCTCGATTTAATGATCACATCATCCACGTACACCTCGATCTCCTGATGCATCAAGTCATGGAATATGGCGGTCATGGCCCTCATATAAGTTACCCCAGCGTTCTTTAAACCAAATGGCATGACCCGGTAACAGTATGTTCCCTAGGGTGTAGTGAAGGATGTCTTTTCTGCATCCCCTTCATCCTTCAACACCTGGTGATATCCTGCATAGCAATCGACAAAAGATTGTACCTCATGTTTGGCACAATTGTCAACTAGGATATGTATGTTTGGTAGTGGAAAATTATCTTTGGGACTTGCTTTATTCAGATCTCGGTAGTCGACACATACTTAGACCTTTCCATCCTTTTTAGGCACCGGAACCACATTGGCCAGCCACGTGGTGTATTTGACCACTCGGATTACTCCAGCCTTTAGTTGTTTAGCAACCTCTTCTTTGATCTTGTCACTCATGTCTGTTTTAAATTTCCTCTGCTTTTGTTGGACAGGTGGATGACCGGGGTAGGTTGGCAATTTGTGTACCACCAAGTCCATACTTAGTCCGGGCATGTCGTCGTAGGACCAAGCAAACACGTCTTTGAATTCAAATAGGAGTTGAATCAAGGCGTCCCTAGTCCTTTCATCCGTGTGGACACTTATCATGGTTTCTTGAATCTCCTCTTCATTGCCCAAGTTAACGGGTTCCGTTTATTTTAAGTTTGGCTTAGGCTTATTCTCGAACTGTTCCAATTCTCGATTTATTTCCCTAAAAGCCTCTTCTTCGTCATATTCCAGTTCTTGATTCATTATTTCGAGGTTAGACGGCGTATTAAGATCAGAGCATGAAGTCCGCAAGCATGTCATGTTTTTTAAGGCCGCATTATTAGGACTGAAAAAATAAGAAAAGTAAACAAAAATCAGAAAGAATAATAGACGATGAAATTTTGATTTCATTTCATTGAATTTGAACATAGGAGGGTTTACATCGGAATTTTAAAAGGCAAGAAATTAAAAACACTTGACTCCCGCCTGACGGAGAATGAAGTAGCCTTCCAGTTTTGCAACTTGGCGTCAGGACCCATATACTGCACTTTGGCAGTGCTGGAGCCTTCTCCTAGTTGGACCATATGGGCCTCATACAACATCTGTCTCATTGCTCCGCATATTTCTTCGATTTCTTCAGCCGTGAAAGCCTCTTCCTCTTCCTCCACGTATTTTGTCTTGACAAATGATGTGGCGATGTGTGGGATCGGCTGAGGCAATACCCAACCATTTTTCTTATGTTGGTCAGCCCATTGTTCATTGTCGGTACTAGCTTGAAACCCTATGCCAAAGAACTTTTTATTGGTAGGCAAAGTGATGGGTTCTTTAATGCCTTGCAAGGACACCCCGAGCCCTTTTCCAGGTGTGTACCCATGTTTAATCATGTTGTTGGATACCATAATTGATGCGTTTGATAGGAAGTGTTGAGGGCACGGGGTTCCTTCCTCATGTTGGTCCGCAACCACAATCTCGAAAGCCTGGTAGACTTTGTGCTCGCTGCCCTCTCTTGCTTCCAGGCATAGGGCTGATGGGTCCCTGTAAATAGATTGCTCGTCTTCCCCATGGACCACAATTTCCTGGTCTTCATATTTGAACTTAACCATCTGGTGGAGAGTAGATGGCACTGCCCCTGCTGCATGGATCCAAGGCCTTCCCAGGAGATAATTGTAGGAAGTATCCATATCCATGACCTGGAATGTCACTTCAAAATTGACAGGGCCGATTGTCAAGACCAAATCAATCTCCCCGATCGTGTCTCTCTTGATACCATCGAATGCGCGGACGCACACATTGTTGGGCCTAATTCTCTCAGTCCCGATCTCCATTCTTTGTAGGGTCGAGATAGGGCAAATATCAACCCCAGATCCGCCGTCCATCATAACTCTTTTCACATAGTAACCTTCATATTTAACAGTTAGGTGGAGAGCTTTGTTGTGGGCAGACCCTTCCGTGGGCAAGTCATTCTTGCTAAATAAGACCCGGTTGACTTCAAAAAACCGTTCTGCCATTCTTTCCATTTGCTCATCCGTGGTCTCGACCGGAACATATGCTTCGTTAAGTATTTTGATCAGGATTTTCTGATGCTCGTTTGAATTTATCAGCAAGGATAGAAGTGAGACCTGAGTGGGGGACTTTCTGAGCTGCTCAATTATGGCGTATTCAGCAGTTTCATATTTTTGAAGAATTCTTCTGCCTCTCCGGCACTGATCGGCTTTTTAGGCGGAAAGCGTTTCTGCTTGATTTTGTTCAGTTCTTCCAAGTTGAGGTATTTCTCTGATGAGTTTATATCTCCTGTTTCCCCAGTAATTTCTTATCGTCTTGTTGTAATTCCAGGGGACGGCAATAGTATTCTTTATGGGAGTCTGTGACGCGCGGCTAATAACCACGGGCTCATTCATCCCTGGTGAAATTATTTGCCCCTGCGCCACATACGTCCCCTTCGGCATGTACATTTTTGGGTCGTTCATCATTGCCTTGTTGAATTGTAACCTCCTGGGAGGGCTCAACACACTTTGTTCCTTCCTGGGTGCCTTGGGGATGTAAAGAACAGCGTCTTCAGAGGGTCCCCTATTTGTCTCGGCCTCAGCCTTCTCGGTGACCTGGGTGTCGCCTTGGACTTTCTTTCCACATTTGCAATGGCAATGATGGCCTTTAGAGCTGGATCAAATCCTGGTCCTCGCAAATCATGTCGATAACGGGCCTATGATTGTGAGTGGGTAATGGATTTTTCGTCACATTGGGAGCTTTTTCGTCCCTTAACACCACTTTCTTTTGTTCTATAAGGCTTTCCACGGCTCTTTTGAGGGTCCAACACTCCTCCATGTCATGCCCTCCTGCTCCAGAATAGTAGGCACAATTGGTTCCCGGCTTGTATGTTGCTAATGCTGGGTTTTGCCTGGTAGAAGGTACGGGTTGTAGAAGCCCCATCTGGACTAATTTTGGGAAGAGGCTTGAATACGGCTCCCCGATAGGAGTGAAGTTGGGTATCCTTGGTGGTTCACGGGGGTAGGTGTTGTATGGGTAGTTTTGGGGAGGGCATGGATTATATGGAGCTGGGGGAGGATGGTTGTTTCTCGGGGGTGGAGCTCTATTCTGATTGTATTGTTGTTGCGGCCTGGGATGTGGCTGAGCGTTCATTACCGCATAGGGAAAAGGGGGCGTAGCATAAGCTGCGTCTTGGTGAGGATAGTAATGTTGGGAAGCTTTGGGAAATGGATATGGGTATTGTCGAGGCTTCCTGACATCGGAAACCATCATGGCCCCTTCTTCTTTCTTTTTTCTGTTGGCTGCACTCCCGGATCCGCTTTGGATGCCTTGAGAGGTTGCTCTTATGGCAGATTGGCTCAGGATACGACCAGTTTTTAGACCATTCTCCACCATTTCTCCAATTTTGATTGCTTCCGCAAATGGTTTGCCCATGGCGGACATCATATTTTGGAAGTAATCAGCTTCCTGTGCTTGTAGAAAGACGCTGACCATTTCAACCTCATCCATCGGAGGTTTGACCCTGGAGGCCTGCTCGTGCCATTTGATGGCGTACTCTCTGAAACTTTCTGAGGATTTCTTTTTGAGATTGGATAGGGAGTTCCTATCAGGAGCGATGTCCACATTGTATTGGAATTGTCGGACAAAGTCCCGTGCCAGGTCATCCCATATGTGCCAGCGGGATATATCCTGGTCCATGTACCATTCTGATGCAATCCCCTTCAAGCTTTCTCCAAAATATGCCATGAGAAGTTCCTCCTTCCCACCTGCACCCCTGAGCTGGTTGCAGTACCTTTTCAGATGGGCTATGGGGTCCCCATGTTCGTCATATTTTTCAAACTTGGGGGTTTTAAACCCAAGAGGCAAGTGGATGTGCGGGAACATGCACAAGTCTGCATAGGAGATGTTTTTCTTCCCGCTCAGCCCCTGTATATTTTTGAGGCTCTGTTCAATACTCTTCATTTTCCGAGTCATTTCTTCGTGCTCGAGGCTTTTCTTATCTTTTCCTAAAGTGACCTCAGGCTGAGGTTGTTGGGGGTATGCATTGGGAGTAACATGAGTGGTATCCAGATAGACGGATGGTGTTTGGAATGTGAATGCTGGCGGCTGGAAACTTGGCCCAGAGATAGTCGGTGGAGCCGTGGAGGAGATTGGTGGTGCGGTGAAGATGTTGGAAGACACACCAGAAAACAGGGCCTGGGGGCGAACCTCAGAAGGCCTTTCGGCAAAGTGAGCCGACATAGTTGGATATCCAAACGGCGTGGTTGGGTAACATATGGGGATGTTGGATGTCCCGCCTGCCCTGGGAATTATCTCTGGGAAACCCGGGATGGTACTGGTTGGTTCCCTACCATTGGACCATGCGTCCCACATTTCCAGCATGCAGCAATGCAGAGTCCTGTTTTCTTCAGATGTTGTTGACTCAGATGTTGGGATAGCCGGATTTAGGTCTTCCACGGAAGAGTTGACGATTGGCAAGTGACTTTCAGACGTCATTTATATGCTCCATTTTTATCTAGTGAAGTAAGGATGGGAAGCCAGGTTACCGCAAAACCAACCACCTAAAAATACCTTTAAGATCGAACCAACAAAATGTTAGGTTGAAACATTTATCACATAGGCAATCGCACGTTTGGGGTATGCAATGCACCTAGGCAATTAAATGCTCTTCTATATGTTTTTGCAACAGTTGTGTATTTCATCCCGGCTTTATTTCTGGGTTTTGAACTTTTCTTTCCTTTGTTATTATTTCCGCTCTTTTATTCCTCGCTCGGTTTTCTTTCTTATGGTTATGATCGAATCTTATGTGGATTGCCTACATATCACGGCGCCGCGTGAATCAGATCATCACGTAGTTCATGCAATAAATACCAAAGGACATAAACATTTTCGAATTTTCATTCATTAGGAAAAAAAACCTCTAGCTTTCATTCATTACAAAAGACTGTGACATATGTTCTTGGAAATTTTAAAGAAACTACAAAGGCTTAAAGTAGACTCAAACAGGAAAATGAAATACATACTCGAAAAGGACTTCAAGAATACATGAGTGCTTCTACTGCTCCAGGGGCCCACGGGACATCATTCAGTCTTGCCACGGGCCTCCGTACCAAACCTTGCTGGAGGCAGTGTAGGTCGTCCATTATCTTGTGGACGAATATCATTACTGCCGAGAAGAAGGTGGTCTGAGTCATATCTTCACACTCTTGGCATTTTGTGACAATATAATCCGCAATTTCTCTGACCCTCTGCCTGATAACGCTCTTTTCCTGGAGTAAGCGTACGATCTGTTGAGACCTAGCCTCTAGAACCTGGGCGTCCTTATGATTCTTTTCTTGCAATTGTTGCAAGCCTTCCTCCAACTGAGCCATCATGGTATAGCATTGTTCCCTGTCTGCCTTGAACCTTTTTGCCTGTTTGGCCATATCGTTCTCGAGGATGGCCACCTTTTCCTTCAAGCCAGTGACTTCTTGATCATATTTCCTTTTCAGTCTTTGGACAAACTCTGTTCTTTCCTCTGCACTTCTTGTTAATCTTGCCCGAACTCCGGCCAGTTCTTCTTCAGCTTTGTCTAGATCATTCCCATAGTTGCACACTTTATGCCTCAGACTGTTGATAAGCCTTTCATCAGTTCTGCTTCTCTCTGGGTTCTCAGCAGTTGTTTTTAATTTTTGTATCTGGGGCCGGAGAACTTCATTTTCTTGGGTTTACCTATTTTTCACCCCTTCAATTGTGGCAGTTTGTAGAATGTTTTCAAATTTGATTTCCCTGATCTTGGCTTCCAACTTGCTTATGGTAGCTTGGTAGTTATTTTCCTTTTCTAACCAAGCCTAGTGCTCTTGTGTTTGCTCGGTGAATTGTTGCACGTGGGGTCTCTTTGCGGGTCGTTCTTGCTCTTGATGCTATCTACCTCTTATGCCATACCAAGAAGTGTAGGCGGGCTCCACTTCCCCCTTAGATAAATTTCTCACCCGAGTTTGAGGTTCTAAAAACCTGCACTCGTTCCAGATTTGACGGACCCTGCCTTCAGGAAATGTAGCTCTCGGGCATAACTCAATGGCTTGTTGGCTTAAGTCCTCGTCATGGGGAACACCCTGTTGTCTCCCCAACTAGCGTAAGACCCGGTGTGGGGTATATGGCTGAATGCTTCGCAGCCCCATTAACAGAAGATAGCAAACCTCAGCAGACATATTGATAACCTCACCGACAGGGAGCCAACCGAACATCCACTCGATTTGGTCGGCAGTCAATGAACTCAAGTATGAGTGTCACGCTTCCGTGCCCTCAGGAAATTTGTGGCCCTTTACCCGAGTACCATGTTCCTCGATGCAATTCAAACCGGTTAAGCCATAGTTCATGTAGCCTGGGCGGTGACAGAGGTGCTCGATCAACCAGTTTTGTAGAAGCAGGTTGCACCCCTCAAAGAACTTTCCTCCAGATTGGAAAACTATTAGAGCACGGTAAATATCGGCTAAGACCATCGGTATAAGTGTGCCATTGGATTTTTTCATCATGAAATCTTCCATTCCCACAAGCCCGATATCTATGCATCTGTCACTTCTCGGGCAAATCAAGGTGCCCAAGAATGCTACCACAAAAGCTAGCCTCCGGTGGGCTTCCCATTTAGCCTGATTTTTATGAGTTAGACCAGTGTTGTTAGCCTCATAACCCCAGGGATCTCCATAACGTTTGTAAAGAAAATAGAAATGCAGAAACCTTCAGACAGGTGTGGGTCTTGGACGTCCCGACTAATGCTCAACAGATCCAAGAACTTATGTGGAGTCACCGCCCTGGGTGCCACTGGGTACCGACTTCTAAGATTGTCATTGAGACCAGCATACCCTGTTATTTCCTCTAGCGTGTGTGTCAACTCAAAATCTAAAAAGTGGAACACGTTGTGGGCGGGATCCCAAAACGATACTAGAGCCTCGACGATGTCCAACCTTGGCTTGGATTTTAGAAGACCAGTAAGTCCGCCTAAAGATTTCATAGCAGACTTTCTACTAGCTTCCCTCAAGTCACTCCACCACATATGGAGTCCTAAAGGGATTTCCTCGACAGCCCTGAAGGGAATGTTTTCAATTGTATTCATCCTGCACATTCGTTTTGATCAAAACCACAAAAATTTCGAAAAGTGTTATTTTCTGCACAGGGTTTTGTAATGGACCATTTTTGCGAATACGGCCCTTCGATACTTCGGGTAGGAAGTTTTTAAGGCTGTGTTTGCAAATTGGGTCAAAATTTAAAGATAAACCACAGGCAGCCACTTTTGCAAAAACGGCCTTCCTGTGCCCCACTTGGGCAATTAGGCTATAATGGCGTCGCCTAATTTTATTTAGGACTATATCTTTTGATTTTGAAAAATAAAGTTGGATCCTACGTATCCCACACCGGTGAGAATCAAACAATGCGTAGTTCGGGAAAATCTTGACTGATTAAAAATATACACCTACTCACTTTGTTTTGGAATATTATTTTCAGAAATTTTGGCAGAGTTTCGGGATAAATACGAGGATTTTCAAAACAGGGTGAATTTTCTATTCTGCCTCACTCTTGGTTTTTCTGTTTTTTTTTATTTTTATTTTAGTCGATCAATACACAAGCTGAAACAAATAAATGCATACGTAGCAGGTAAGATGCATCAGGGTAGTCTTTTATTTTTTGGGTACACCTGTCCTAAACGGACCCAACCCCTATGTTGAGTCCCCTAAGTCAAATGCACGTGATGCAAATAAGTGTTCCTACTAGGGATCCGGCATGAGGTTTTGTTATTCTAGGTTTGAATCCTGGGGTTTTGTTCTAGACCAGGCTTACCGCTCGGGCCGAGGTCGGGGCAGCGTACCGGGAATACAGAAGATTCACCGGCTTTGCAACTTGTCTGTACCTCGTTCTAAAATTTGGATATGACTCTAACAGAAAATAAGTCACACGAAGTGCACACTTCCCAGATAATTTAGAAGACTCAGAGAGAAGAGGGGTTTCGGCACAGTTTATATCCAATTCTGATAAATATCAAAGCGGTAAATATGGAAATTAGCACGTTAGGTTTAAACACGTAAAATCAGACAATAAAAGCCAAAACATAACAGTTATATAAGCTCGAATTCTTGAACCTGAGCCAGAGATTCTGGGTTCGATCCCCAGCAGAGTCGCCAGAGCTGTCACACCTCATTTTTCCTCTACCCGGATTAATGAAGGGGTAACTATGAAGTTTTTTCGATTAAAGTGACATTATTCGAATTTGGATTTATTTGTTAATTTCAGAGTCACCACTCAGATTTTTTACGGTGTTCCGAGACACCATTTATTTATTGAAATCCCAAATCGAGGAAATTTTGACTCTGTTTTAAGTTGTCTGCGTACCAGAAATCCGAGTAAGGAATTCTGTTAACCCGGGAGAAGGTGTTAGGAATTTCCGAGTTCCGTGGTTCTAGCACGGTCGCTTAACTAGTGATATTTGGCCTAATTATCTGATAACTTACGTATTTTAAACCTATTGTGCTTTTTAGCCTTTTTCACTTTTTAGCCGCTTTTAATATTTATGGATTTATCTTGAAATAAGTCACGATGGCATGCACTTATTTATTTTTTGACACATTATAACTACGCCACATGAAATGCACCCGCAATTACGTGTGATTTTTATTATAGTTTGAAGTTGAAGACGGGGACATGAGTTGTCACACCCGAGTGTAGATTACGTGGTCAAGACTATGGTCATGACGATTTTATAGTGCCTATTTGAGGCAATGTTCGTTTATTCTTTATGCTTTCCATTTGAAGGAGCATTTTAGTTTTAAAATCAATTAGGACGTTTATGGATTTATCTTGGACAAGTTACGATGGCGTACACTTGTTTTTTAGCACATGGCAAAAACGTCACATGAAATGCACCTGTGATTGCTATGTGCATTTTTATTAGTTGTTTAGAGTTAAGGGTCGGGGGCATGAGTTTCCACTCCCAAGTGTAGGTTATGGTAGTTTTGGAATAATATTCGAATCTTTATCAAATTTCAATCTAAAGGGCATGATTCTATCTATAAGATATGTGAAGATTGTCTACAATTAAACTTACCAACCTAAAGGACAAGATTTTTAGGCTACGGCCATATTTTAGCCCAATTACCATTTAACTCTTTGGCCAATCCTAATTGTGACTAATTTTGCAATAAGGGACTACTAGTTAGGAAATTTGATTCTCTATCAAATCTTAAAGGTTTTTACATTCTAATATACTAAATGGTATCAAATATGTTCATTGAGAAACACATCATATATGCACAAACATATAAAACACATTATCTATTGATTTTCTGCTTTGAATTTGTAAGCTTGAATCACTTATTTCCTGGGCCTTTGTAATTTCTGAAATAACATAAACACAAGCAGATTTATTAATAATACCCTAGTCCCGTGTTTCTAAAACTAGAACATATTCGAAGTGTTTCCATATGGACTTTCAGAAGACATTTTCGAGATATGAAATGAACTGAAAATAATCTTACTAATTTCTACTTGTATTGAAAAACGGCTGATTTTTGAAACGAATGCTTTTTTTTAAAAAAAATCCAGTAAATATTCATTCAAAGTTTCATGCAGGCTGATTAAGAAAATAAAAGTTCTTCTTTTGATTAAACACCTATCAGCACTGTGTTACTTCTTCTATTAGGACTAGATTAGAAATTCCAAGGGATTGCCTTAGAGATCAGCATAAACATTACATATTAAAAGGGCTGAAAAATATAAAAAATACAACTCCTATAAGAATACAGTTTTGAATATTAAAGAAAGAGCTAAAGAAAAATCCTAATGGGCTGCTCCTCATCTGGATTCTATGCACTTGCAGCTCTTCTTCTGTAGTTTCTAATCATCTCAATATAGATGTATAATGCATCTATTAGAGAAAATCTAACCATGACGGGGTCAGACTTAGCTCTATTGATGTGAGAATTTATAATACCAAAACGGAAATTTTTTGCATTTACTGAAAGGAATCTAACCATGGAAGGCGTCAGATTTATTCTAATGATGCCACCCTTTTTTACCCTTACAGTCATATCCATATGTTATGCAACAAATTTTAGCAAGTATTTGTTCAAATACTTTGACTACTATGGGCATTTTGAGGAGTGAATCCGACTATTTTGTGATTTCGGATTCACTTTCTCAGGGCTCCTCCTCATTACACACTTATATCCTTTGAAAGATAATTTTCAGCAAGCTAAACTACTATTTATGCACTATCAATAGGGTGAATTTGACTATTAGAAAGTCAGATTCATCTACCCTAGTGCTAACTTAACATAATTCAAACCATATAGAGGCTTGCTTATTCAGGCATTTTAGAGGATGAATCTGAACATCAAGGGTTCAGATTCCTCACTTTAATGCATTTCTTAATTACATATTTTATACCCTTTAAAGGGTAAACTTCAGTCAACCATAATAATGTTTGTGCACTACTAAGGGGTGAATTTGACTATTACGAAGTCATATTCATCTACCCTAATGCCAACATCCTAAACTATCTAGAGACTTGCTAATTGAATGTCTTTATTGACCAAAGAGACACAATCGAAAGCATATTTATGCATTCTTATTGATAGAACCTGACCATAGAGAAGGTCAGATTCAACATCCTAATGCAGCTTGCTTCCTAATATAGAACTATGAGTATTCACCACATTTATATACATAAAATCTGAAGCAAACAATCATGCACTAGCAGGAGAAATATAGCATCAAGACATTACCTATCACACTCACAGAGTCATTATCATGCCAATAAACATCTCTGCAGTCACATCTAACAAATAGAAACAGTAACTTCGTTTGTCAAGAACAACCAGTTTTATACAGTGAGTAGAAGATAAAGATTCTAGTCCAAAAATTTTATTAAGAAGAGATGAGCTGATACATACCTTTTAAGAGAAAAAACAACAAATAGACTTTACCAAATAAAGGTCAAGTATGAACAATAAACAGCAAGAAGGAAGAGAAATCAGCAGCAGCAAACAGAAACCTAAAGAAAACCCAGTAGCCCAGCAAGAATTGATCCAGAAATCTTGAGTAAGAATGCTTAAAACTCCCAAAAATAGAGTCTAAAGTAAAAGAAACATAAGCTGAGAAGTAGACCATGTATTTATGAACTTGATTCCAAGGGAAATCAGATTTTTCTTTGCTTTTCTACTAATACTTTTTCTTGAATTTATCATTGGGTAGTCAAGGTTAAACTCACTTGGGTTATTATTTAAAGTTTGGTTAGTTAACCCTAGTTATGTAATTAGTTTAGCTATTAGTTATTCTTAACTATGGTTGAGTCAAACTAGTTGAAGGTTAATTGATTAAGTGCCTGGAGTTGATTAGTCATTGATTAACTTATATTAATTAGTTCAAAGTCCTTAGACTTAGGTTAATTGATCTTACAAATTACTTTGGTTAATTAACCCTAATTGATTATCTTAACTAGGAATTAGGACTTAGCTAATTGAGGGTGCTTAATTCCTAATTAGTTTATTTTAAACTGATTTTTCAAACGTGTACAGGAATTAGGTTAATTGTAGGTGTTGGCTAATTCTAGCTTAGTTAATCATATGAAGAAACTAATCCTTTAATGAAATTAGACGCCTACTTAGGTTAGATAATTATCTTAAGCCAGTTAAATTAGGTTATCAGATTATATTGTTAATTATTTTAGTTTCAAGGTACACTTAATTAGTCGAGTACAATTACCTCGTCATCAATTAATTAATAAACACCCTAATCGATTAATCGACTACCCTAATGACTAAAACAATTAAGCAGATAAGGGAGTGATTATTCACAAGTGGACAATCATGTTTAGGGCAGAAAATAACAATACCAGAAACAGAAAAGAAAATCTGATACCTAAACGAAATAACTGATTAACCTATATTATACTAAGGCATGATTATCAAAGAAACCTAGCTATTATTTGACAACAAATTAACCTAAACACAAAATCAGTGTATGCATATAGAGCTTAAGCTAATTAACACAAAACACATACGGAATAATGATTAACATGGACGAAGGTAAAATATGACAACATGGATCAAAAACAATGATTCTATATGCTTCTATTTGAAAGACAACAAAGAGAAAGAAAGGGAAAGGGGGAAATACCAGTGGGATGTTTGACGGATTCCGGCGGGTTTTGAAAAATGACTCAAACCCACAGAACTCAATAGCCCTCGTTGAGAGCTATCGATCCATGTAGGTTATATCCATTAAAAGTCTTTGAGTCGACTTGTAGAAAGAAAAAAAAAGGTTAGGGTTTCAGGTTTTTCAGATTTGAAATTGGGTGAGATTGAATGGATTTTTGGTGAGATTGATAGTGGGAGGTGATTGAGGAGGCCATAGGGATCATTTGGTATAATTTTGGGATTGATTAGAGAAGCTCCGCCGCCGGAGGCGATTTCCGGTCGGCGGAGGACGGTGGCTCTGGCGGCTAGGGTTTGTGGCTTAGAGAGAAAGAGAGAGACAAGAAGGGGCTTAGGGGTTTTAGACTTCGTGAATGAGGGTGGGGGGATTGTGAAACAGTTAAATATTAAAAGGGTGGGGGGGTTCTCAACCGTTTGATCAACGAGATCAACGATGTGGATCGTCCATAACTTAAACCGCGTCGTTTTGGTCAGGGGTAGGCCGGGTGGGCTATGGGATTTGGGCTGGGTCGTTGGAGTGTATAGAGATAGGGATTGAGCCTGGGTATTTCTTGGCCCAGGTCCGATTTTGGCTCTCATAATTAATTAAACTAATTAACCTAATTAAGTTCAAATCTTATTTAATCCAAAAATGTAGTAATTAATTTTAAACCTTATTTTTCATCTATTTACAGATTAACTAAGAATAAAACGACAAATTCTATATCCTAATTAAATCTATGATTGATCGAATAAAAATGATTCATTTTAGTAATTAATTATTGAAACTACATTACGTTAAATAACCATCATTTGTTTATTATTTAGTTAATTATAACTTCATAATTTCTTGATAATAGTGATACAATTTTTAATAATTTTAAAATATGAATTATGGATACGCAAAAAATACAAATCATTCACAATTAATAACTGAAAATCAATAAAAATTCATAAAATCGATTGATTTATTGAGATTTTTATAGGACGATATGGCGAGTAAAAATCATGTGCCCATAGGCTGCACTCTTGAATTTTGCGGCCGCACAATAATAATGCGGTCCGCACTTCTTGATGGACTCAGAACTCCAACTCTCTGATCTTCATCTTCTACGGCTGCTCAATTATTGTGTGGTTCACACTTTGCAAAGGTTTTCTGACAGAGGTCCTTCATATTCTATGTTCGCAGACAAAATTCTGCGGTCCGCACTTTGACCATTTTGCTTGACTTTTTTTCCATGTCCAAAAATACTCCTTCTTTAGTTGAATTTCAGCACTTTGGTTCACTTTCCAATACTCCTGCAAGTAAGTACATTTTATCAGTTTTTGGGAATACCTCTGAACATTTTTTAGCTAAAACGAAAGTAAAAAGGGCGCAAATAAGTAGTCAAAATCCCCGCTTATCAGAACCCCATCTCGCTTGAGCTCTAACAATGGCTTCTTCTACTGCGGAACTCGCTCTCTCAACTCGACCAACTCTGGGTCCTCGTACTGCCTTTCCTTGACTTCAGCTATGAGAGATGATTTTGCAGTGTTTTGGAGTACAACTCCATCGTCAGAATCTTCTAACTTAACCCCCAAATAAGCCAATTGATGAATCCCTCTAGTTGATTGTCTTTTCTCGGCCTCTGCATGTGCTAAGCTACCCATAGTTTGGCGACTTAAGGCATCTGCTACAACATTAGCTTTCCCTGGATGGTAGAGAATGTTAACATCGTAATCTTTAAATAACTCAAGTCATCGCCTCTGTCGCAAATTCAACTCTTTTTGCTTGAAGATATATTGTAGGCTTTTTTGATCTGTAAATACATCAACATGAACACCATATAAATAATGTCGCCATATCTTAAGTGCATGGACAACCACAACTAACTCGAGGTCGTGGGTTGGATAAATCCTCTCGTGATTCCTTAACTACCTTGAAGCATACGCAATTACCTTCCCATGTTGCATCAGGACACATCCTAACCCGACACCTGAAGCATCACAATACATGGCATAACCCGTTAGACCCTCTAGAAGTGTTAGAACTTGCGCCGAGGTCAACCTGTTTTAAGCTCTTGGAAACTCCGCTCGCAAGCCTCTGTCCACTGAAACTTAGTTGCTTTCTGTGTCAACTTCGTCAATGGTGTCGAAAGGGAAGAAAAACCCTCCATGAACCTCCGGTAGTATCCTGTTAAACCTAGAAAGCTACGAACCTCTGTCAGAGTGATAGGTCTAGACCATGATATCATGGCCTCAATATTCTGAGTGTCTACCTTTATACCTTCATCGGATACAACATACCCCAAGAATGCTACAGACTTCAACCAGAACTCACATTTAGAAAACTTAGCATACAACTTACATCACTGAGGGTTGGAGTACTAATCGTAGGTGGTCCGCATGCTTATCCTTTGAACATGAATAAACCAGAATATCATCAATAAACACTATCACAAACAGATCTAAAAATGGTTATAATAGGCTATTCATCAAGTCCATAAATGCGACGGGTGCATTCGTCAACCTGAAGGACATGACAAAGGAACTCGAAGTGGCCATTCGGGTCCTGAAGGCTGTCTTCGGAATATCTTTCTCCTGAAATATGACCTGGTGGTATCCCGACCACAAATCTATATTTGAAAAGAACCTAGCCCCCTGCAACTGATCAAACAAGTCATCGATCCTTGGAAGTGGATACTTATTCTTAATAGTTACCTTGCTCAGCTGCCTATAATCGATACACATCCTCAGCGAGCCGTCTTTCTTTTGCACAAACAGTACCGGTGCACCCAAGGTGAGGTACTGGGCCTGATGAAACCTTTCTTCAGCAAATCTTTTAATCTCTCCTTCAATTCAGCAGCTGCCATTCTATACGGAGGGATGGATATTGGTTGAGTTCCTTGAAGAAAATCGATGCTAAAATCAATCTCTCGCTCTAGAGGAATACCCGGAAGCTCATCTAGAAACACATCTGTATACTTGTTGACTACGGGAATAAACTGAAGTGTAAGTATCTCAGCATCTGCATCTCTAACTCGCACAATATGATAAAACCCTTTTGCGATCATTTTCCTCTCCTTCAGATAGGAAATAAACCTACCTCTGAGTGTCGTTGTATTACCTACCCATTCAAGGACTGGCTCACCCAGAAAATGAAATTTGGCTGCCTTTGCTCGGCAATCAACTGTGGCATAGCAAGTTGCCAACTAGTCCATGCCCATGATAGCATCAAAATCCATCATCTCTAGCTCAACTAGGTCGGCTGAGGTCTGACGACTACAAATTATCACCGTACAACCTCGGTAAATCCTTCTAACAATAATTAGTTCTCTGACTGATGTAGATACCGCAAAAGGATCACTTAGTATTTCAGGCACTATACCAAACTTCCCCGCTACAAATGGGGTAATATACGATAAGGTAGATCCTAGTTCTATCAAGGCATAAGCATCATGTGAGCAAATGGTCAATATACATGTCATAACGTCTGGTAAAGACTCCTGGTCCTGTCGACCTGCTAAAGCATAGATACAATTCTAATTACCACCTGAACTGGAACCTCTACCTCTGTCTCGACCTCTACCAGCCGAAGACTGAGACTCGCGCCCTGAAGGATGCACAGACATAGATGATCTTGTTACTGAACCCGCTGGCTGTGCCACACCTCCAAAATCTCTATTAGGGCAATCTCGCATCATATGCCCCGGACGCCCACAAGTATAACAAGCATCAGAACTTGCTCGGCATTGGACCAAGTGTCCTCTAACACAGATGTCACACCACGGCGGAAATGACCATGTTTGCCCTGAACCTTGCCGTCGCTGTAAACCCGACACCCGTGAGCTCTCACCGGGTGCTGACTGAGTATCTCACCAAGACAGATACATTAACAAAGAACCCACAAAAATTCATTATCATGAAATTTAACTATGAATTACTCCATTCTAACATGACATGTTCTATGGCAAATTCAAGAGAAAACGCGGCCTCATTTCGTATTACAACCGTGAATCAAGAAAGGTCATAACTTATTTTAAAACTCATATGTGGTTTAATTACCGCAAACATGAAGACGGTTGCTTTTATAAGTTTTACATAAATTATTTAAGATCATTGGCATGATCTCCACATTTCAAGCAAATCTGAAGTCCTATTTACTACTACTGGAAAACAACTAAAGAGAGACATTAATATTTCAACAAGAACTCAAGTTATAATTCATGAAAGCAGAGATTTCATTTTTATTAAAAATGAGTATAAACTAAATGGAAAAATAAGCCCAACGAATATGCTACTCATAGCGTCAATATAAAATCTATATATAAAAGTATACATATAACTGGAAAAAAATCCTATATTGTTGTTTTAGACATTAGTTCTATTAAGAGGAAATATTTTTTTTTAAAAATCTCCTATTGTATACAAAATTATTTAAACTTAATACGAAGATAATTAGTTCATAAGTGGTCGTTCGACGGGTATTTTCTTGTTCGATTTTTAGAAGCTAGAACGCACAATCCCGAACGATTCCTATACACAAATGAGCCTTAAAACATACTTTATACATGAAAAACAAATTGTAATTCACATTTCAAACATTTATTTTGGATCTAAAAAATAGGGAGAGGAATTTCAAAGTTACGACCTTTTTGCGGGCAGCGAACCGAGGCGCAGATCTTAGATATACCATTGAACTTCGACCTCGAACCCGCTTCTTCAAACAAGTAATGAACGTCGAAGCGAGCAAATTAATAGATCTGCTATGGCTGAAGAGAATCAAATAAAAGCTGAAAGGTTGCAAAAGCGAGAACACTAGATTTTAGAGAAATCTTTTGTTTAGATAGTGAAAGCAGTAAGCTTCTGAGAGATGGAGGCTGAAGCTTTAGGTTTTTTCTTTTTTTAGGGGTAAAGCTGTGTCCCCTTTTAAAAACCCAGACGCTGGTATTTGCAGAGAAAACTCTCGAGTTTCAATTGTTAACGGGGATTTGAAATTTAAGCCACAAAAGACGAATTGATTTTAACGTTAGAAAGAGGCGTTGAAGCAGCAAGGATGACAGCCTCATTTTCACCATTTTGGTGATCCCCTTCTGCTAAAGAAAAGAGTACAGAGAAGAGGAGGTAGAAAAGAGAAAGATCTTGAAAAGTGGGGAGACTTTGTGGGGTCTTGGTTAGGGCATCACGTGAACAGCCAAGTAATTTTATTTGGATGGAATAATCTAAAAGCTACTGAGCTTTGCTGGGCCTTTGTTGTTCTTAAATCAAATTGGGCTTGAAGGATCAGGTCTAAAGACATTTTGTTAACCTATACCCATTTTTTTAAAAACTTTTAATTTGTACCCACTTTTTAAATAACTTCAGCTCCCTTTCCCTCGTTGAGCTGAAGTTCACCAGTTAAGCTGAAGTTCGCCAGTTATAAAGACAAAACTTCAGCATACGGGGCTGAAGTTCCCCAGTTACAAAGACAAAGAAGTTTCCCAGTTACAAACTTTAGCTTTAGAGCTGAAGTTCTCAAGTTATAAAGACAACTACAAAGACAAAACTTCAGCTCTAGAGAACTTCAACTCTAGAGCTGAAGTTTTTTCTTTGTAAACTGGGGAACTTCAGCCCAGTATGCTGAAGTTTTTGTCTTTATAACTGGGAAACTTCAGCCCTGTATGCTGAAGTTTTGTCTTTATAACTGGGGAACTTCAGCCCCGTATGCTGAAGTTCCTCAGTTACAAAGACAAAACTTCAGCTCTATAGCTGAAGTTCCCCAGTTTAACTGGGGGAACTTCAGCCCCGTATGCTTAAGGTTTTGTTTTTATAACTGGAGAACTTCAGTCCCGTATGCTGAAATTCCCCAATTACAAGACAACAACTTCAGCTCTAGATCTGAAGTTCGCAAGCTACTTCAGGCTCGTCTACTAGAATGCTGAAGTTTTGCGTGATTGCCTTTGCTACTTCAGCCCCGCATGCTGAAGTTATGCGCAAAAGCGGGTACGGATGCAATTTTTTTTACAAAGTGGGTATAAGTTAAAACGTGGCACAAAAAGTGGGTACGAATGCAAAAGCTCCTAAAAGATAACTTTGGGTCATTTGTTGGCTGAATCTCCTTTCTTCTTTCTAAATTCTTTGGGCTTCTAATAATAAACAATAATATTAATGTTAAAAATAAGCAAGTAACTAACTTACCTATTATGCCTAATTATAATTACTAATATCTAAATAAAATACTAATAGTAATGTTTAAAAGTTATTGCAAAAATATTCTCGCTTAGTGAGAAAAAAAATGCTTTTCGTGAAATTTAGAAATAAATACGATTAAGGTATCAATGATAAAGACGATAGCAATAACATTAATAATAATAATAATAATAATAATAGTAGTAGTAGTAGTAGTAGTAGTAGTAGTAGTAGTAGTAGTAGTAGCAGCAGCAGCAGCAGCAGTAGTAGTCATAATAGTAGTAGTAGTAGTAGTAGTAGTAGTAGTAGTAGTAGTAGTAGTAGTAGTAACAACATTAATAATAATAGTAATGGTGATATTAAGTAAATAATAATAATAATTTGGTCTATTTTGTGCTAAAAATGGTAAAATGACTATTCTTACATTATTAGTGATATTAGAAGCTTAAATAAATAATTTGGAAGTAAGGAGGGACAAAATTGGGTGTCAAAACTCTCTACCTCCACAAAGGTAGGGGTAAGGTCTGCGTACACACTAACCTCCCCAGACCCCACTATATGGAATTATACTGGATATATTGTTGTTGTTGTTGATCTATAATCGACTATCTATTGACACTTACTGTGAATACCCAGGAGAAGCCATAAAGAGCTTAGCTGACATTATTTTTTTTGATGTGTTATTTATACAGTTTGATCATGTCTGTATAGTTCTTCAAGTAGTCAAGAGTCAGGTCAAAATAATCCTTTTTCCTACAGATATATGCTTAAGAATACTAAATAGTCCACCATCTTACACCATTTTATCTCAACAACCTTGGATTGGTTTTTCGCCGTAAGGATGGTATGCAGAAATTACACCAAACAACACTTTAACTTTCTATCGAAACTTAACCTGTTGCCTTTCACCAACAACATTAACATGTTTATCGCTGGATAAGACCTATAATTCAACTCTGTTATCAATGTAAACTTGTTAATGACAAAGCACACTGATTTTTTTATCTGCAAGGAACTAGAACTCATGATTCTTTGGCTCCCTAGTTTGATGAACAAGAAGATAATGGGTCATCTGTTTATTGAATTTGTTCTAGTTATCCGACAACTTAATAAATATACGGAAACATGAATGTTTAATTTTTTTCCACAATTAGGGTACCATCACCACCTTCATCATCACGACCTTCATCATCGCCTCCCTCCTCTTCCCAACCATCTCCCTCCTCTTCTTTAGAAACTTTATCTACTTCAACAACTTCACCTTCATCCTCGTTAGAAGCATCAATCTGACTCATAGTATCATCTCTTTTAGAATTTTCTTTTAACTAGATTTTGGGGTTCAATTGTCGTTGCTAGATTTTCATCATCCACAACATTTGGTATTTTCCTATCTTTATTAGTGGGTTCCCGTATGATTTACGTTTCATTAAAATGAGGTATTTTCTTTTTTGGGTAGGGTTGCTTGATGCCTTTTCCGGCCTAGTATAAATAATCTTGTTATATAGTATTACATTAAGAGACAATAATTAGAGAATTGATTATAACAGGTCTATACTATATCTATTGAGTTGAGGCAACATGATAACTACAACCATAACTAAACTCAAAAACTCGTTCAAAGATTCGCATTGTGGAAAAAAAACACTATCATTGAAAGTTTCAAATAAACTAAAGAAAACGTAAAAAGATAATATTTACATTCTACTAGACAACAATACAACAAACATTATCAACCAAAATCTTTCCAAATAACACAACTAGGGGACAAATGATAGCTTTATTACCCTAAAAAAAATTGGCAAAAGTTGAAACTTTATCAATATTGGAACTTTAACCTCTAGGTTTGTGATTGACTACCCCGCAAAAGATGACCTTCAAAAGGCAATGCAATAATGGATAACACAAATTTATGCTCAAATACCTTAAAAACAACGACGTTCGTAGGCTGAAATCCTTCGACGAATTGGAGAGAGTGGAGGGCGAGAACTGAGAGAGGTAGAAAGGCGGAGTTTGACTAAAGCGAGAGAGCTGGACACGAAAATAAAGAAAAGGATGGTCAAATTATAGTTGTTAACAAGACGGGCTGGTCAGAGCTGGACACGAAAATAACAGTCTGTCCAGTTATTGTTCCGGCTGGTTAATGGGCTGGGGTTCCGAGCTAATAGTGGTCTGGAGTTTTTCGGGTTTTGGTTGGCCCGTCCGGGTTCGGGTTTATTGGGTCCTGACTGGGCCGGGTTTAATTTTTAATTTTAATTTTTAGTGTATTATATTTTCTTGTTTAATGTAATTGTTACTTTAAGTGTTTGCAAACTTTTAAATAATAAAATAAGTATTTTAAGGCATAAAATCAAACTTTTAAACTTTAAAATTTAAAGTTTTAAATTTGAAAATTAATATTAAGTGGCTACATAAAATTATTTTATAAGACTATTATATAAGGATCAAACTTCAAAGGCTTTCATATTTTCATTGCATCATAATACTTCAAACTAACTTTTGTAGTACACTAACACATTAAGCTTAAATAAGTCTAACAAATTAAAAATAACACAAATTGTCTAAAATCAACATAAAATACGAATTGATGCAGGACACTCAAGACAACACTTGATATGCCTCCTTAAACTAGCTGTGCCCTCCCCTTTCGACGAACATTGAGGACAAGACCACAGTACTGAACTTTGCGAACTTTTTCATTTTCTTCTACCACCTCAAAGTGTTCCCAAACATGTGAGCGCACTCTAAAAGCACGAGACATGATTTAACTTGAACCTAACAAAAATGGTAACCACACTTCACTTGATAATTGTAATATTGTAATGGTTACCATAAATAATTGATAAACTTGAAATATTATTGAGAACTTGAGAGCAATAAGCAATTCAATAATCAAGAGGGAATTGAGAGAGGATCAGAGTAAAAAAAGAGAGCAAATTGTGAGGAAAAATAAAGAAGAAGAGAGGTTATTTATAGTTTTTAAAAGGTTAAAAATTGTAATTTATCAATTATTAGGGGTGGGGGCTATTTTCTTAAGTGGATAGGTCGAAATGGCCAAATTTAATAAAAATAGACGGCGCCCAACGGTCATTTTTGAATTTGACCGTTGGCAACGGTAAAAAATTTTAAAATAAAAAATTTCCAATGGGGGGAGGCCGGAGGGGAACGAACATATTTAGGTAACCGGTGTACCAGAACCCGATTAGCCCGATTATTCACTACCGAATTTTTACGGGCTACAACCCTTAGCATACCGGGCTGAACAGGGCTTTCATCGGGCTGGCCCAGCCCGATTAAAAGGTATAGGTCAAATCCTCAATTTTGAGTTTTTTAGGAGGTTGGACTGCCAATTAATCTCAACTCAAACGGCCTAAATTCAATTCACCTGTCTGCATACTCCCAAGTCGTCAAAGCACTGAATTGTTCCTCAGCGCTCTCGCTATAAAAAGAGTTACACAATTCCGATCGACCAAAGTCTTCAGACGATCTCATTGCTCGAAAATGGTATGGTTCATTTTTTTCAATTGCATTACATCTTTCAGCGAATTTATGTTGTCGTGAATTTTAATTTTCCCTTTTTAAAAGGCTCAATCAGCAAAACCGATCTCGAGCCCGGTTCCTGTGTCGTTGTACCCAACCCTAGCGTTGTTCATGCTTGCAGTTGGTCTCGTCGTAACGGCATCATTTTTCATGTGAGTGCTTGATCTGCCTTTTATTTCGAACTAATTATTGTCGGATTTACTTTTTCTAAATGCTGAATTTAGTCTTTAGTCTTCTTTTATATTTGTAATGGTACATAGTGCCTCTTATTATCCTTGAAAGGTGATGTTTGTTTGCTGTGGTATTAGATTAACAGAGTAATAAGTGTGCCATCGCGGTTTGATTATAAACTTCACAGACGAGAAAGGTTTCTTTATTGAGCTGATGTTGATTTGCTTAGAAATGAAATACGACTTACGGAATAATTGATAATAGTTGAAATGAAAATACAACATTGAGGGATTAGTTCCCTCCTAGTAAATAAGGAGTAAAAAGTAGGAATGGTTAAGTCGGCTGCATATATCTATACTTGATGGGTCTTCAGGACTTTGGTTCCATGGCAAAGGTAGTGTAGCGCGAGTCAGCGACCCTGTCTGGAAGTTTGAAATTCTAGTTAACAACTGAGCCCGATATTTAAGTGGAGAAGGATAGAGGGATGGGTCTACTATCCAATGAGTTTTGAAGCTGAAAACAGTAGATTTCTCGATTATAAATCAAAATGGTATTGTTGGGGTGATTTAGCGAGAGATGTCTTTTGTTTTAGATAATGAAAGCATTCCTATACTTCCAAAAGAACCACAATCTATATGAGATGCTATGATGGGAAGATATGCTGTTGGTCTGATCTGAAAGCCTTGGGCAATTTATTTTTATACTAGGTGTTTTGTCTTGCTGGTCTTTAGTCTTGTATTATTAGTAGCTGTGATTGGGGCTATAATACTGACTATGCATAGAACTACTAAAAACAGTTTTATCTCTGTGTGGTACTGATCTTTTGAAGCCAGTGAAATTAGTTTTTCTACGACAACAACAAAAACTCCTCAGTTCATGTTATTCATCTTAAACTCATCTCACACTCAATAGTTCTTCTCAAGCCAAATATTTTACGTTGAGTAGGAGAAAGCACACTTATTAGTTTGAGTCATTTTCTACTGCAATTGTCTCTATTCTTCAATATCACTAGCTGCTATCCGCATGTAAACATCACTTTTACTTTTTACTACCCAAGATATCACTAAGCCCCAGTCCAAGTCTTTTGCATCCTCTACAACTATTACATTCTCCAACCTAGTAGAAAAGTGTGAAAATCTGTTGGGACTTTAACGGCAAAGCAATTGAAGTGTGCGCTTAGGAAGGAAAGGTGCTAATGAAAGACAATGTAAAAATATATCTAAGAAACTAGAAAAAGATTAACTATAAAGATAAATGATAATAATTTGCTTAAAAATTGGAAAACTATATCTGAGTGAAACATTTTGAGTTGTAAAATCTTTTTGAACTGAATTGGGTAAAGTATATGATGTCCAAATTATGTTGAACAAGTTCAAGATCTACTTTAAGTTTTTGATTTAGATGTAAACGTACAGTTTTAACTTTTAGTAACTAGTTTTCTTTTATTAAGCTTTTAGCTTCTTTTTTTTTTATAACCATGGTGCCTGGGCCAGCTTGCGAGCACCTCGACTATTTCCACGGGATACTTGCTACCTTCTACCAGCAACAAGTGCCCGGTAACTCTGTCCTCCAAGATTTGGACAGATGGGAAGAAATCACCTAGTATTTTTTGCCTCCGCTAGGATATGAACCTAAAATCTTATTCTTAAATCACTGAAAAGTTCATTCATATCTTACTAAGGAGTAATAATTAATTTTCTTTTAGAGACAGCCCATTCATTGGTGAGGCGCATATCTTAGTGCTTTGGTATCTGCAATAAAATGCCATCTAAATGAAGCGAAGTACCCAACTTATGCTTCACCTAGTTTTTAAGCCATCTCAGGCACATCAATGTCGACAATTATATTCAATCAACCACCGAAAATGGTTTCCTTGGTTAAACATTTTCTGCCTTTCTCTGTGGTATAACTTGTCAAAGGTAGCTTACATTTGCTCTCTTATCCTCCTCCTTTGACATCGTTGTTGTAGGGAAGAATTTCGGGTATTTCGGACAACTGATATTTTTTCCTTCTTTATGTTTAAATGAGATCCTTATAGTTATATTTTATGTGTTTTAGCTCTTCTGTGCACAAATAGATTATTGTTCACTTATTCAATATGATTGATTATGACCCTCTATATCCATGCGCACTGAAGTTACACATGTTTGTGTTTGGGTTATTGGATTCACAAATTTGTTGGACATGGAGTTTAGATGTTGTGAAAATTACAATACATATCACCCTGTGAAGTTGATTTCTGGAGTGAAGTATTGAGAAAATGGAAAAGGATCAAAACTACCCTTGTACTATACGAAATTGGACAACTTTACCCTTTGTTAAAAGTTGGTCCCAAATTTGCCATACCGTGACCAAAATGGCTCAAATTTTCCCTTTTAAACTAATATACCTAACTTATTTTTTAGGTATAAGTGCAAAATTGAACCATATGAATAGTGTAAGGATAAATCTGGTCCACTTTTATTTGGTTAGGACACGTGGCATATTATTTGGATAAAAAATATTAATAAAAAAAATTAGGCCTGTTAGTCAGAAAGGGCAAATTTGAGGCATTTTTGTCTTGGTAGGGGCAAATCTGGGACCAACTTTTAACGGCGCAACAAAGTTATCCAATTTCGTATAGTACAATGGCAGTTTTGACCCTTTAAGAAATTATATTGTGAAAGAAGTATACCTTCTTCTAGTCCTCCATTTTTCTTTCTAGAATCTTTTTGCTTGTTGGAAGTCTGAACTTATGAGTTTGGAGCATTGATACTTGGCAAGTTATATTTTACTCACAAATATCACCTGTAATTGTCAAATGACCTCTTTTGCTTTCCTTTGAGTTTACATGTGTGTGGGGGTGGGGGGGGGGGGGGGGGGGGGGGGGAGGGGGGGCGGAAGCATTTGCAGATTCATTTGTCTTCTTCCATTTGGAACTTGTTGCCCTTTCTGATTTCTTTTAGATGGGGGGTGGCAGGTTTAGATACATGCGGGTTAGGATTTTAATTTTTTTCAAAAATTAAAACTTGTAAGCTATTGCTAATTTTCTTCGGCTCGCTCTTCGACTCTCGACTCTTTATCGTTGTAATTTTTCTGAAAAATTACAATAAGCTTTTAGTAAACAACTTTTAGCTTACAATTTTTGATTGTTCTCTTAATGATCGAGAAAAATTAGCACATTCATTTGTTTTCTTCCATTTAGAACTTCTTGCACTTTCTTATTTCTTTTAGATGGGGATGGCAATGGGACAATGCGGGTGCGGATTAGGATTTTCAAAAATTAAAAATTTTAAGCTATTGCTAATTTTCTTCGGCTTTCGCTCTTCGTCTCTCGGCTCTTTATCTCTGTAATTTTTTCTGAAAAGTTGCAAATTCATTTGTCTTCTTCCATTTAGAACTTCTTGCCCTTTCTTATTTCTTTTAGATGGGGATGGCAATGGGACGGTGCGGGTTTAAATACATGCGGGTGCGGGTTAGGCTTTAATTTTTTTTCAAAAATTAAAATTTTTAAGCTATTGCTAATTTTCTTCGGCCTTCGCTCTTTTCTGATTGTTAAACAACTTTTACCTTAAAATTTCTGATTGTTCTCTTAATGATCTGGAAAAATTAGCTTTTTTGATTGCCTGTACTGTTTCTAGTCTCCTTTGCATAGAAATACATACTTTATTGTGATCAATTTCAACCTCAACTAATTAATGGAAAATTTTTCAAAGCATATGTACAGCCCTTTGTTTGTTTGCTGATTTTATTTGCCTATAATAGCAAGTTCATGTCTTTTGTCACAGTCTACTAAACTGAGATCATGGCCTCTTCATTTAATTAATTGCTCATCCTAATCATGGCTTCACTCACAAATACCATAATTCATCAATAAATTGTACTTAATTAAATTATGATAGCATTTAGAACATCTTCAACATGTGTCTTATAAGATAATAAAAAACTTTTAAACTAATTTAATACTACTTATCAGAAAAATGAAAAGAAATTTTATGACGCTCATATTTTACTATCAAATTCATTCAAAAAAAAATTAAAAGAATATAAGCAGGGTGGGCGGATTGAAAATAGCAGATTATGCTATGCGGGGTGGGGCGAGTTGAAGTCTTCACGGGTTTATGCAGGTTTGCCCAACCGCACCGTTTGCCATCCTTACTTTTAGAGAATGTTTGTCTCTTGAATCTTGTCAATAAAAATTTATTTTTATCAGAAAGTTTGATACTTATTACGCACCCAAGGGTGTGGCGTGATGGTCGAGGAAGCGGGTACAAACCTTGGAGGGTTCAGATCCCCGTGGACAAAAAAAGTTAGGTTTTCCCATCTTCCTAAGCTTTGTTGGACAGGGTTAACCGATACCTATGCTGGTGGGAGATATTAGGTACCTGGTGAAACAATCAAGTTGGCCCAAACTTCATCATTATCAAGTGAAAAATAGATCCTTACTACTAAGAGAATATGAACTTTCCACAAGCTTTTTTTTTTTGTTTGGTTGCTTTAGGACTTGTAGTTTATAGTGCTTATAAGTCACTACAATTTGATGTTGCATTGTCGCACCTCGTCAGAATTTAGACAGGGAATGAGAACATGGGTAAGAACATCTTTATTCTGGAATTACTTTTGAGCAAATAGCAGATGGTAAGTAGTTGTTCCTTTTGATTGTAAGTTTGAGTGTGGCCTCATTTACCAAAAATTTGTGTACCTCAGAACTTTTGTTTTCCTCAAAACTAGAAATTCAGATCTCTTGTTTGCCTAAGCATCTTTCCTTGTACTGGTATATGGTACTTCTCATCCATGTTTCCAAATCCTTGTGCAACATAGCAAGTAGAGTATTTCTAGAAAAGCTGTCTTGCGTAGTATTTGTTGATCAACAATCTGATGAATGGATGAAGCACTTAAATGGTATCATGAAATCAAATACATTGGCCTCTCTGTGATTATGTTGAATATACTCATCATCTTTTAGATACATGAATACCCCAATTACCGGGTTACAAAATTCTCGTAATTTGCTGATCAAGCGAATATTATGAGATTAAAAGCATTTTTTAGACTGAATGTTTCCGTCCTAAAAGTTCTCTCTTATATATTTTTTCATGTAACAAGCTGTTAAATATTTGACAGCTATGAGGCTACTTCTTCAAGAAAGAATCGCAGTATTGCAAAGGAGCTTACATCTGGTGCTGTAGCGTCCGTTTTCTTGGTAAGTCCACTAAAATGATTTGATCTTTCCTTTTCAATGGTTGCTCATACTGACCATGACAGCCCCCCTCTCCCAAAAACCAACCTGGTGCAGGGTTTCGGATCTTTGTTCCTGTTACTTGCTTCGGGCGTATATGTTTGATATCTGTACGTGGATAGATGAGATTTTGTACAACAGGTTTTACATGAATGGTGTTTTTAATGTTGAATTAGAACTCACATCAGTTATAGCTGAAAAAAGGTGGTGGCATATTAAACTGTAGCTTTGAACTGAGTAATATGGATCTCTCTTTTGAGCATTAAAGGATTTGTTGAAGAAGTGGAAGCTAAGAGGTTTTATTCGTTCTCTTTCTGCACATTTTGAACTCTCCCAATGTTGAGTTCTATGCCTATAGAATGAGAATCGGAGAATTTGTTAAAAGTAAGTTGAGGTAAGAATGTGCGATGTCTAATTGTCTGCCATGGATTGACAAGTGTATTTCCATTTAAATTTTCTCTTTCTTTGGGTTAATAAAAGCATCTGTGTGGCCTACTTACCGATTTATAGCCTGTTTAGCCAAGTTTCTAAAATCAGCTTATTTTGAGAAGTGTTTTTCTTCAAAGTACTTTTGAACAGTAATTAGTGTTTGACCAAGCTTTTGAAAACTGCTTCTAAGTGTATTTTTCTCAAAAGTGCTTTTGGAAAGAAGCTACTTTTTTCTGCTTTTCAAAAACTGTTTTTGCTTCTCCTCAAAAACACTTTTTTTCCTTCCAAAAGCTTGGCCAAACACCTCAGTTTTTGGTCAAAAATGCTTTTGGCCAAAAAAACACTTTTGGCCTAAAAAAAAGCTTGGCCAAACATGCTATTAACAGTATATGAGAGCTAAGAAAAATAAAAATTAGAAAGACAAATAAAATTGGGTGACTTTTATTTTTTCAAGTTCTTAGACGGATTACATGTGTCACCTTTTAAATATCACTTATTTATCTTTGATTAACTAAAGTTGTATTTTAACCATGGTTAGAATGTATACGCTTATGAGCAGATGTTAAGCGATCATTTAATTAGTTACTTGGAAGTTCAGAAACTAAAAGTGAGTTGTTGCTACACTTTTGACTGTGTGAGATAAAGAGCAAGAGTCTCGTTTGAAGGTGGACATAACTTAATTAGTGAAACCGATGAAGAACTTGGGCTATCAATATGAACAGAGATTTGTATATATTGTTATGTCTTATCAAATATGCATGAAGATATCCAAGTAGTCCTCTTGATTAATTTCTTTTGGGATGATACATAAAATCTCCCAGGACTTTAGTTCAATTGATGTGTTTATATTTACCCTGGAACTTTTCTTTTCGGTACTTACCCTGGAGCAAAATTTGGCACCAAAAGTGATAAAGCCACGTAATTTTTTTCAATGAGTGGCATTTTTTTTTTATTATTTTAATTTTTTATTTTAAGCTTGAGCAATTTAGGACCACTTCTTTTGACCAAATATGTCAAAAGCTTGATAGTAAACTCTTACTGTCCAGTCGCGCATATTTTTGGATTCATTTTTTTCGGTCAAAAATTGTAAAAATCTTGTTTTTCAATTTTTTTCTGGCGTAGCTACAACTCCAAATTCTAAACACGTGATTTATATTTTGATTTAAGTAATTTTTTTCTGTTTAACTCGCGCATTTCTTGAAATTCATTTTCTCATTTATAATAAGTTTGGTCGCAACTCTGTTCCTTTTGGGTTAGATCCAACATTCAAAAAAAAAGAAAAGAAGAAGAATAAATAAAAGAGAGAACTAAAGGAGAAAAAGCAAGAAAAAATACAACTAAAACAAATGGTTATTGTATATGATCATTTGGCAGTTTTGTTGGAAGAATAAACAATGTGAGAGTTAGTTTAATTTTCTTCACATGCAACACAGGAGTTGAAACCATTCTCTCTGCCATATTTGGCCCTCCACAGAGTAGTAATAAATACTGAAAAAGGAAGTTCAGGGGATAAAACAAATAGTATCTCATAATGTATTTGTGCAAGTTACAAATATAGAGGGTGTTTGACTAAGCTTATATGTTGGTCAAATTAGCTTAAAAACACTTTTTAACCTATATACGCATTTGATAAAGTTAAAAGTGCTTATAATCCAAGTGCTTATAAGTCAAAAATAAGCCATAAGGTGGATTTTTAGCTTATAAAAACTTTAAGTTTGACCAAAACTTTTACTATTTTATCCATAAAATATTCTTTCGTAGAACAAAACTCTTACATCGCTACCTCACTGCCTCTTCAAGTCTACAATTCTCATTGATTATTTAAGATAAGCAAATTCTCTATTCCTTTGTATAGTTATATCTATGTGATTGTGTATTAATCTTTGAACTGTATGTAATAAATGAGGGACATATCAAATTGTTGGTGTATTGCTTTTTAAGTGTTGTGATGACGAAGACGGTGTTTGCTTCTCTTCAAATATTTTGTCCTGTTTAGGTTTATTTTTTACTGAAAAACTTTTGTCAATTTATTAATTTTTATAACTTATGATTATATGCTTATCATAAAATAAATTATATTTATCATAAAAGTTATCTTATCTAAGCACAACTATATTTAAAATAAAATGTCAAGTAAAATATTTTGTATTTGGAATCTAAAATTTTGAAGAAATCACGCCCTAGTAGTGTAACAGTTCTAAGGTTATTTAAGTCAGTTTAACAGAAAAGAGCTTATCAACACTTTTTTATCAAATATTGCAGCAGCTTATTATCAATTTCATCACTTGTATCCAAACACGTAACTGCTTATTTATTAAATCAGTTTCAGCACTTAAAAGTATTTTTCAGCACCTAATGGTTATCAGCTACTTCAAATCAGCTAATCCAAATGGGCTCATAACATATTTACCCAGTTTTTTATACATCCCATGCCAAATATTTATCTAACTCTCCTTATGTGAAAAGCTTTTCACAAGACAGCTTTTCACATAAGCTTCCACATCTTGCTTCATCTTTGGTCAGAAATAATATCGGGACAGCAGCGCCATCATCCTTTCAATACCTGGATGACCAGCCCAAAGTGTATCGTGTGTTTCCTTCAGCAACTCACGACGCAGCCCATCACCAAGTGGTACCACGATTCTCCCCCCTTTGAAATGGAGAAGATCGTCCTCGATCCAGTATCTCCTCACGACACCTTCTTTCACATGATTCATTGTTTTTATGTACAATGGATTATTTACAGCAGCTGACTTGATCTTATCAAGAAAATCTGACTCAAGTCTTGTAATGGAATAAACAGCAGCAAAGACTTCTTTCCGACTCAATGCATTCGCAACTTGGATGTGCTTTCCCGGCTTGTGCTCCCACAAGAAATCATACTCCACTAAAAATTCTTGCCAACATGCTTGCTTTGGACTCAACTTTTTCTATGTTTTGAAAAAGGTATTATCCACATTGTCCGTCCTTACGATGAATTTTGTTCCCAGCAAGTAAACACGTCAGATTTGCAAGCAATGAATAATAGTAACCATTTCTTTCTCGTGGGCCGAATACCTTTGCTCCGCTTCATTCAATTTTCTACTTTCAAAGGCCACATGATGGACTTCTTGAACCAGCACACCCCCAACAGCTTTGCCGGAAGCATCAGTATGGACTTCAAAGGGAAACTCGAAATTAGGAAGCCGCAAGATAGGTTCCGAGGCAATAGCTTCTTTCAACACATCAAACGCAGCACTGCATTTTTCAGACAATGCCCACCTAACATCCTTCTTTAACGAATCTGTCAAAAGAGCAGCCAACAATGAACTTCCGATGGTAATTAGCCAACCCGAGGAAAGACCTCAATTCTTTCACTGATTTCGGCGCTTGCCATTTCACAATGACCTGCACTTTATTTGGGTCCATTTGCACCTGATTTTGGCTCACCAAGTGCCCAAGAAAATTTATCTCCTGTCTTGCAAACTCACATTTTTCCATCTTCACATAGAGTTGGTACTCCCTCAAACGAGATAGCACCTTAGTCAAATGCGACATGTGATCATCCAAGTTCCTACTATAGATGACTATGTCGTCTAAGTAGACAACGACAAAATCATCTAAGTACTCATATAGAACATCATTTATTAGGTTGCAGAACGTAGCAGGGCCATTCGTCAACCCAAACGGCATAACCAGAAATTCGTATGAGTCGTACCTTGTGACACAAGTTGTTTTAGACTCATCTCCTTCCGCTATCCGCACCTGTCGGTAACCAGACCGTAAATCAAGCTTTGTAAACCAGCACGCCTTGCCCAATCTGTCCATAAAATCTTGCACCAAAGGAGCAGGGTATTTATTCTTTACCATCACTTTGTTCAATGCTCGATAATCAACACACATCCTTAGAGTCCCGTCCTGTTTCTTTTGGAATAAAACAGGTGCACCAAAGGGAGCTTTCGAAGGCTGAATCAGTCCCGCATCAAGTAAATCATTCAACTGTTTCCTCAATTCAGCTAACTCTTTCGGCGCCATTCTGTAAGGAGGTTGAGCAGGTGGCATTGAACCTGGCAACAACTCAATTTTATGATCAATAGTCCTTCTTGGTGGCAAGTTTTTTGGCAATTCAGGCGGCATCACATCAGTAAAGTCACTTAAGATTTGAGCGACGCAGTCCTGTACTTCAACATGTACGTCGGGCTTCACTTCTACCATAGAAGAAAGGAAAGTAACATATCCCCTTTTCAAACCCTTTTCAACCATCATAACAGAAATCAACGAAGCCCTCCTTTGAGTTTTTTCTTTTCCGTAAGGATGGACAACCTTTACAAAACCAGGAGCTGTTTCATTCATGATCATTACTCCGTCCAAATGGGTCATTGGAACGAAGCAATGCTTCCTTGTGAAACCGATTCCAAGTATCACCTCGAAATTCTCTAAGGGAATCACCATCAGATTGACTTTCCCATTCCAATTTCCAACAGACATGGGAGCACTATAAGCCATGCCCACAATGGCTTGTGCCTTGGCATTTACTGTCTTCATATAGGAGGGACATTTTCTCACACTCAATCCATACTTATGCACTAAATTAGTTGAGACAAAGGTGTGAGTAGTGCCTGTATCAACCATAGCTATCACAGCCTTCTCTCCAATTTTCATTTCGATGTGCATTAGCAAGGAATGAGGGTTCGTCTCATTGCTTGTAGCATTTACCAATGAAATAACATTCAACAATTGTAAAGGATTTACCAATGCAGCAACAAATTCTCTACCCTCTCCTTCCCTATTATTTTCAGTAGCAAGCAAAGCATTCACTCGTTCTCGATTTGGACAGTTTTTGGCAATGTGAGGGCCGCCGCAAGTCCAGCAACCATCGCTCTTCTTGTTAGAGAAGCCTTTGTTTCTAGCAGGTCCATCAGCAATAACCTTGCCTTTTTCCACAATTTCTTTTCGAACTTCCTTCCTCCATTCCCCTTTCTTATCCACCTTTTTCTTAGGTTTTGAAGTAGAGGGAATTTCAGAAAGACTCCGGGCACTGCGATAATCCACCAAAGAATCCGCTGCAGCAATCGCACTTGGGAGATCCTTCACGTTCTGTCTCCGAAGTTCGTTCTGCGCCCATGCTTGCATACCAGAAATAAAATTATGCAACTTGTCATCCTCCGACATGTTCTGAATATCCAGCATCAAGGAAGTGAATTCCTTAATGTAGTCATGAACTGTTCCGGTTTGCCGTAGGCGTTTCAAGCAATCTCTAGCAAGCCAAGATGCATTGCTAGGCAAAAACTGGTCCTTCATTTCCTTACGGAGTTTTTCCCACGTGTCTTATAGGGGTGATCATCGGTCGGTTCGGTTCAGTTATGAATATTATCGGTTTAGCTCATCGGTTTACAAATATGATAAACCGATAATCGAAACGATAAAATATCGGTTATCGGTTAATCGATTATTGACCATTATCGGTTCGGTTATCGGTTTACCCGATAAGATAACTCAATCTAGAGGTAAGAAGCATAGTATATAATGCACATGAATTGAACTTTAATTATTGAATTTGGCAACAACAAAGGAATATGTCCACTGTCCAGGTAAAGATGTCAGCAAACAACCAAATGCTTTAACTCTAATTAAATGAATTAAATACAAAACTCCAAAGACCAACGCACAAGAGTTTTCTCATAATTTTAGTTCTTATCTCGAGTTAACTCCAAAATAACCTCAAACAATAAGTTAGGAAATTCAAAAAAATGACCCAAAAAATAATAAAGAAAATGAGAATTGTAAAGTGATGAAGAGAATCATAAACTTACCCGAAATTGATGAAGGAATGAAACTTGTTCTTAAGAAAGAAGTAATTAAATTTAAAATATTAGAAAACAAAACTTACGCTAAGATTCTATGAATGTGGTTGTACTTTGAATTTTGAGAAAGAACTGATGAAGAATTGAATCAATTGATGACTGAACCCGAAGAGTGAACCATGAAACTTGATGTCTTGAATGGGGCTAGGAAAATTGGGAGAAAAAGAGAGAATGAAACCCTAGATGTATTTATATACTTAAGGGTAAAATCATAATTTTATTAAATATTATTGGGTTATCGATTAACCCGTTAAGAAATTTGGCAAACCAAGGCCCGAACCGATAACCCAATAGTAAAAAAATTCTAAACCGCTACCGAACCGTTAACCCAATAACACGATACTAATACCCCAATAAGTTTTTTTCGATTCGAGCTATCGGTTATACCCGATATATGCCCAGCCCTACTCCTTATGCTTGTCAGGTTGATGCAGCTACTGATAGTGGTACGAAATCTATAAGTGATCCTACTCCAGGCTTATATTTCCATCATGCTGGGCACAAGTTAGAACCTTCTAAACTCCGTTGATGCTTAAATTTCCAGGTGTAGAGTCTTTTCCCTTCTGATAATTCACATTCTTATATTTTAACTCATGTAAATACCCCTGTTGATGACACTTCATTTTGGCCATATATGGTCTTCATCTTTCCAACACTTCCATGTGAGTAAGTGTGCTTCCAAGTCACAGACCTGAGGGATTTTGATGCAGTCGTGCTCTATTCCGAACTACTATACTAGCACTTTACACTATAACTAATGAGTGTAGTAGATACTTGCAATAGATGACGTTAATAAGTAATTCTTTCACTAAAATATAAAGCTGACCTGTTCTTAATACTAGACTTGGTGGTGCCTGTCACTCAAGTGGTGAGAGGCACAGGCTGGAGATCACCATGTTGTACGTGTATTCAATTTTTTTTGCTCATTAAATCTTTTATGTCAATGCAAAAAATACTAATCGAAGGTTGCCTACGTATCTTGCCAGTACAAGAATCAGGTCAAAACGTAGTTCGAACAACTAATAGAAATGTATAAGATCTGTACGGTTGTCATTAACGGGTGGTTATTCTCTGAAAATAAGTGTGATTGTGAGTGGGAGTTCTTGGATGAGTGAGTGGAGACTGGTAGCTTTTGAGACAGAAAGTAACAGATCGCATGGATGGGTCTCAAATGATGAAAGCTAGTGAAAGTGTGAACTATGATTCAGAAGAGTACGTCGAATTAGTGGAGAATGTACAAAGTTGAATTAATGTATCTTTTAAAAAAATGGTAGAGACCAGATGATGGTATGATTGTGATGGATGGTCATAAAGACCAGAATGAGTACGTATATTTAAAAGATTCAAGGTTCAACACAAGTCAACCAAACTAGTAAGACAAATTAAAGGAAACCTAATATAATAAGTGTAAAATATGTAACAGATAAAGAATATGCAACATATAAAAATACGTAATAAATAAAGAATATTTAACAATTAAAGGAATAAAATTTAATCCAGCTAAAGTGTAGCGATCTAGTCGGTCGTTTTGAGTATTTTTTAGCCCCAATACCCTATTTCTTGCCTCCTTTATATTATATTATGGTTATGTGATTGTCGTGGTGTTTGGTTTTGGTTTCGAGTGAGTTTCGGAGTGGAATGTGACATATAGTCCCTAAGTCAGAGCTTTAAGTTGAAGGAGTTGACCGTAGTTTGACTTTCTTGTAAACGACTCTGGAATGGAGTTTTGACGGTTCCAATAGCTCCGTATGGTAATTTTGAACTTAGGAGCATGATCAGATGTTCATTTGGAGGTCCGTACGTCGGTTCAGCTTGAATTGGCAAAATTAGGAAATTGAAGGTTTGGAAGGTTGGAAAGTTTGATCGGGAGTTGACTTAATTGATATCGGGGTCGAATTCCGATTTTGAAAGTTGGAATAGGTCCGTCATGTCATTTATGACTTGTGTGCAAGATTTGAAGTCAATCGGAGTTGTTTTGGTATGAATCGACATTAGTCTCGAAATTCAGAAGTTCATAGTTTCAATAGGCTTGAATTGGGTTGCGATTTGTAGAATTGATATTGTTTGATGTGATTTTTAGCCTCGAGTAGGTCCGTTATGTGTTTTGAAACTTGTTGGTATATTTAGACGGGGCCCCGTATGTGATTCGAATCGAATTCGGAATAAGTTTGGACTTTGTGTGATTGTTGAAGGTTGTTGTGTTTGGTGCAATCGCACCTGCGCATTTGGGTCGCAGGTGTGGTGCCACAGGAGTGGCCCTTGAGCCGCAGAAGCGAATTTTGGCATGCCCAGCTGGGAATGCAGGTGCGGTCCATTTTTAGAGAAAGCACAAGAGCGGAAGGTGCATCACATGAGCGGAGTTGAGCGAGCAGGGAAAGGACAGCAGATGCGGCTCGCAGAAGCGTGCCATGGGTCACAGCAGCGTTAGCGCATGTGCTCTTGGGTGTCCGCAAATGCGCATTCTCAGAACATATGTCATGGCCACACCTGCGGATGATGAAAATTCCGCAGGTGCGGAGCCTCAGGTGCGGCTGTGGGTTCGCAAGTGCGAATTCCCCGGGCAGAAAATGCCTAATTTCGAGGGTTTGATCTCATTCTCATTTTTGGAACTTAGAGAGCTCGGTTTGTGGCGATTGTTTGAGAGATTTTCTAGGAAATCATTAGGGTAAGAAATTCTAACTCAGTTTTGGCAATGTTACACAAATCTATTGTTGTTTTCATCATTTAATTAATGTTTTGAGTTGGAAATTCGGGGAGAAATTAGTGAAACTTCTTAGGCTAAAATTTGGGGATTTGAAAATAGATTTGAGGTCAGATTTGAGTAATTCTTCTATGGTTGGACTCGTTATCAAATGGGTGTTCGAATTTTATAATTTTTGTCGGGTTTCGAGACACGGGTCCGGTTGACTTTTGAGTTGACTATTTATTTCTTTGCAAAGATCGTAATTTTATTGTTCATAATTGTTTCCTATAGTTTATATTTATAGTCTGAAGTTGTTTTGGCTAGATTCGAGTCGTTCGGAGTTGGATAATCGAGGGAAAGGCCTATTAGTTGATTGAGTTAGCGTGTTTTGAGGTAAGTGTCTTGCCTAACTTTGTGTGGGGGAATTTCCCCTTAGGATTGGTATTGGTTTGTGCTAGTTGTACTACGTGAAAGTCGTGTACGGAAGGTGACGAGTGTGTGCATGGGCTAAATGTGGAATTTGACCGGTTTTAACATTGTAGATTCCTTTCATGACTTAATTGAGTTACCTTAACATGTTATATTCATCATCATTAGTTTATCTTCATATGCTTTAATTGTCTTATCTCTTACTTGTTAATTGCTCTACATGTTTAGTTGGAGTTGTTGTTTCCTCCAATCTTTATTCATTATTTAACCGTGAATTCTTTATTTTGAGTTGTCATTTTTGGAACATATTGTTGTTGAAAATGGTATTGGGTTATAAAGGACGTGATTCATATTAAGGCAAGGTCATAAAGTGTGAAATACTATTCTTGTTGAGCTACTCATTTCCGGTTGTTATTGTTGATACTCTTGTGCATATTGTGATCGAGCCATGGGCTACTTGTTGTGACAGTACTATTGTTGTTGGTTTCTTGGTAAGTTGTGATATTGGGCACTTGAGGTGCGAATTATGATATTAATATGCATGCGGTGGTATAAGATTTTGGGGTTGAAATGCATGCGGTGAGATAGGGTGGGCTTGATACGTGATCTCATCCAATTTCACACCTCAATTCGAGGTTATGAAAATGGTCGATGCAATAGTAATACCCAACAAGAGTCGGAGCCGAATTCCGCAGGGAGCTATATGTGTGGGAGTTAGTAGTATATATTGTAGTGTGTAAGTTTTGAATATCTAAATTTGCACTTCCACAAACTTGGGTTGTTTTAAAGTCTAATTTAAACTACAATTACAATTTAAGGAATAGAACTAGGAAATTTTTTTTGTTGTTTTTCAAATGTTGTAAAAGCCTAAGGCTATGACCTTCAACTAGGTGTTTGCCTAATGGAATATAAACTTTAAATCTTGTTTTATTGGTCGAGGTGTATTATAGCTATCAACACTCAATTACCCATTCAATACCTCTCGGTCAGAGAGTGATTTTGCCCAATTTGGCTTTCTCAAGTTCCAATAGTTATTGAACAAAACGGTTGATAAAAAGCTCAAGTTGGATTTTACTATGTCTAGGTTCCACCCTTTAATTGGGCTTATCAATCTCTTGATTAACCCAATTTCTTGTTAGCCAAGTTTTCCTAGACTAAGTCTCTCTTTCTCAAGTAGAGAC